>APFE031000908.1:82760-100618 GCA_000404065.3 Pinus taeda | reverse complement strand
GGTTTTGAGATCCAGTGGGAAATCTCTGTGTATATGTGTTTTATGTGTTATGCTCTCGCATTTTTATTTTTCCTGTGATTTAGAATTCGTATGCAGGTAATTTTTGTACGGGGTTAAAACCTACAACCCCATGACTTATATCTTGTCGCGACAGTTAGTAGGGGGAAAATATCCCAAATGAATAGCAATTTCGCAAGTGTTTGATCTAAAATTCGTAAAATCCAAATCAAAGAAAGCCCTACTTTTGGCAGAGTTACTATGTAATCTCCCATCGTCATCCAATGACTCAACATCCAATGCAACAATTATGGATGAATCTTTGTTTCTAATATCTTCAAGTGATCCATGGTATGGAGATATAATCATCTATCTCCAGACCCAAACATATAGGTCTAATACCTCCTATTCAGAGCAACGACGTACTCGATACAAAGCAAAAGACTACATGATCATTGGTGATACACTTTACTGTCGTGGTATCGATAAAGTTCTGCAGAGGTGCCTCACCCATGAGGAGGCCGAAAAAGTCCTGAATGATTGTCATTTAGGTGTGTGTGGGGGCCTTCAATCTGGTTACGCTATAGCACAAATGATTTTATGAGCAAGGTACTTCTGGCCAACAATGTCCAAGGATTGCATAACCACAGTCAGAAGTTGCCATGCTTGTGAAATCTTTGATCGTAAAACCAAAATACCACCCGCACCTCTACAGCCTATAGTCGCTGTTGGGCCATTCACCAAATGGGGCATAGGTTTCATGACATGTAACCACACCTCGGCCGAGGGGCATGGGAATATCATATTTGTAGTTAACTATTTTACGAAATGGGCCGAGGAAATGCCTACATTAAACAACAGCGGCGAAATGGCTGCTCTTTTATTTTTCAATCATGTAGCCTCCAGATTTGGTGTTCCACAAGCTATAGTCACAAATCATGGATCACATTTTCGCAATCACATGATGGTTGAGTTGGCTGCCAAATTAGGACTGTCTCATGATAGCTCTACTCCATATTATCCGTAAGCTAATGGGAAAGTTGAGGCAATCAACAAAGTCTTGAAGCACATTCTACAAAGGATGATTGGAGTCCATAAATGGAGTTGGCACCTAATCCTGTACTCAGCCTTGTGGGCATGCTGAACATCAGTGAGAAATGCGATCGGGTTTATACCCTTTCAGCTAGTGTATGGCTTGGAAGCAATCTTACCAGTTCAGTGTGAAATCTTGTCCCTCAAACTTGCAGTCGACCTTCTCCCTGGAACTTCAGAAGAGGAGGCTCGTTTCTTGGAATTAATCCAACTGGATGAAACTCGTCATGATGCCACCTTGGCTAATGAAGCACATAAGAAATGAGTAAAGGTGCAGTTTGACAAGAATCTCAAACCCCGTGTCTTCTCAGAAGGTGATTTGGTTTTACTTTATGACCAGGAGTCCGAGAAATTGGGAGCAGGTAAGTTCCAATCTTTATGAATGGGCCCCTATATTGTTAAACATGTATTAGGAAAATGATCCTATGAGTTAGTAGACTATGATAGGATTCCACTGTCGCAACCTCAAAACGGGTTGTACCTTAAGCGTTACTATGCTTGACTCAGTGTAGTAACCTATTCATATGCTTTTGCTACATTTTTTTTTCGCTAAGAGCAATCCCTTTGGTTATGTAATCCACTTTTGAATTTGTTACAGATGTCAAACCTATTGGAATCATTTGTTGGATATGCCGACGGAGCAAGACATAGTTCGCGGAACCTATCTTCTGCGCCCTGGGCCATCTTTAATCTAAGCGGCGAGTTAGTAAGTTTTAGAGGGGTATGTATTGGCTACTCAACGAACAACATCGCTGAATACAACGTGTTGATAGAGCTCCTCCCTAATGCCATCACACATGGCATACACTGACTTGTTGTCAGGCTAGACTCACAACTTGTCATTCTACAGCTCACCAACATCTATTCCATGCGGAATCCAGCTATCTATCGCATGTTCATAAGGGTCAAGATTTTGGAAAGATAGTTCGATTCTATCCAATATTGACATATTTCTAGAAAATTAAACACATTAACAGATTCATTGGCAAATTATGTGTTAGATACACATTTGCGACATTTATAAAAGAAAAGCATTTCACCAATATTTGCATCAGGAACATATAACTTAACCAACATGAAGCTCTGAAAATAAAAAATGTATATAAATTGTTTATGGTTTACACAGCGTTTTGTGTCCAAGACAAAATTGGTCAAATGAGTAAAAAACTCAAAATTCTAGGGGGCACCCTAGTCTAATGGTGCTGGTGATAACAAGTCACCGCCTTTGCAATCATGTGTAAAAGCCTAGTCCATCGACGTGGCACACCAGTAGTATGTCACTGTAATCTCAGAGGCAGCTCGTCAGTCCTCACATCCATGGTACCGAGAGTGAGGCCTTCAATCTGATCCTGCAATGCTGCAAGAGTCCTGGCCACATCCAGGTCGCGAAGGACAGCCCTCCCTATAGCCTCTCCTGCTGGAACGACAACTAGTGCTCTTAGGCGCACTGCCAGTCGCACCAGTCCAATATCTGCATGAGCACATGATTTTTTATTAGTCTTGATAAAAGAAAGCACAGGAACATTATAAAAGCAATAAACATGGATATGGTCAGCAATTTTACCTATAACACTCCACTGCTCACCTCCCGGCAGCACCAAATCTAGGTCACCACAGAAATCCATACCAGCATACGGACACTCACCATAAACCATCTCTTGACAGTTGAACCACTCAAAGAAGGCATTAGAGAAAGAAACCTGTGTCTGACCAGCATGTCGGGCCATAAGGTCAACCCATCTCTGCATCTATTGCTCAATCGGTGGCAACAAACCAAGTGAAATATACTACGACTGCATCAATGGGATCTTCTCCAAGGTGAAAGCGGTCAAAATGGAACCATAGCCAAAGTTCTTAGATCATCCATTTTTCACCTTGGTAACCTGTTCTTTTAGCACTGGAAGTACTGCATCACACGAGTTGAACACCTTCGGTTCAAGGCATTTTAAGCCATACTGCATATAGGACCTGTTGGCCAAGTGAAGAGCCGCACTACCAGCCAGTCTAGCAAAGGTGAACAAGATGGTCCTCAAGGACCAGTCAGTGACATCTTGTATGCTGATCTTGACGTCCCTGCTCTGATGAGATCCTTCTCTATAATATCGGTGAATATAATCCCTCACAGATTCGCCCCCACGGGGGGAACCTGATAGTGAGAGAGGGGCACCATGCCTCGATAAAGCGGTTAAAAAGTAAATGTCCACAATAGTCAAGGGGATGGATTTTCCTCTGATCTAGAACACCTGGTTGGTAGGATCCCATGCATCGAGGAAATATTGCAACAAGTTGATTTGTTGCCTCATACTAGAGATGCAGAATAACTTGAGAAAACCATAGTTCCGCAATGCAGTTACCATACCCAGATCATGTAAAACAACCATGTACTCTTCCTCATGCTCAAATTCTCACCACATAATAACCATTTTTCTTCGATGACTCTCTGAAAACAAACAAGAGAAGAGTCAGGATCTTGATTTGGCAAAAAACAGGCAAAATTTCCATGAAAAAACTGTGCAGAAGTTTCCCTCCTTGTGCCCATCACACCCCAGCTGTGTACTGGGTGAGATGCATACTGACTGACCAATAGCTAGCCCAGTATGCATCACACCTTTTGATATACACAGGGTGTGATGGGGGCAGAACGAATTGTTCAAACCCCAGAGGCTCAAAAAAGTAAGGAAACATGCTTAGAATTCAAAAAGGAAAGAATGCAACTGAAGAGAACATGTTTAGCTCCTACCTAGTCCAGACAGTACCAAGGATTGTCCACAGAATCTCCTAGAATCAGCTAGTGAAAATCGAGGGGGAAAACACCTCCAAGCTCCAACAATGTCAAGCTCAAATGAAATGGTAAAATGAGGGGTAAAAAACTACTTTTAAATTACTTCTCACATAATTCGAGTAGGGTATTAGTGTTTTAACTTATTTTTCAAGCATGTATTCTCATTTCTAATCAGTTTGATGGAGCATTTGAACAAGTAGTATGACCGTCAAAAGAACATAGTGTTAACGATGGGTCGAATATCAATGACCATTATCACGAGAAATTTTTATGCGAAGTTAAAGCTCATTAAAAATTAAACCTAAGCAATGAGAAAATGTTCCCCCAGGTTTTAAGCTCATTAAAAAATGAACCAACCTCTGGTAAATAACCATTGTGAATGCATTATCATCAGCTTTTGAGCCCTGGTCGTGTTCTTACCATCACCTCCACTCTATTTTAGCCAATCATATGCCTCCATTTGATCATTTACCCTTTTGAGAAACAAATGTGACGAGTGATTCTGTTAACCATCCTTGTGACACTTCCATGATTGGAAAATTCCAAACCTTACCTGGAATTAGCAGCAACCCGAAAATATCACCCGTTCCTCAAAAACGAGTCTCCTTTAAGCTATTTTCATCTGACTTGTAAAATATCGAAAGATTGCTGAGCAATTGGCCTCTCCAGATCGTTAAAGCTATCAGAAGTGCTATCCATCCTCTAGGTTTTAATCTTTTTGGACCTGAGGGATTATTACACAAAAAGATCGAGTGCTTGTCTTGTTCGGCTCGTTAAAACTATCGAAAATTCATCCCTTTCGTCTTATTTTATACTTTTTCAGACTAAAGGGATTATATGATGAAAAATAATTACTGGAGTTTCCTTTCCATCCCTTTTCAGACTCTATAAAATTGAAAAAGTACCGAGTTGTATTTTTCGTTAAACTCGTTAAAACCAAGAGCGACAAACTTGTCCATAGAGATAAGAACGAATTTTACTATCACTAGGCTTGTTAAAACATAGTGATGGGTTTGCTCGAAGGGAAAATTATAGAACAAGCATATGTTATCCTCCTCAAGCTTGATAAAAATAAAGAGGTATTGGTCAACAATGACTGGGGAAAATTGGGAAGAAAACTTGAAGAAACTTTATTGGTAGCGAGTCACTCTTGAGCATGACACTTTCACTCCATCACCATGATTGAGTTGGGTTGGGTTATTCCGTTCACCGGTCATACTACCATTGGTCCATCGCACCATCCATCTTTGGGGTTAACGCTACCAATCCATTTCATTGTTGCCGATATGTTCAAGAGAAGTCGATCAGAGAATTCACCAACCCATCTTGTGTCTCACCCGCTGCATTACCTTCACGCTTCATTCTTTCATGACCGCCACCCTGAACCCTGTATCATCAGATCATTTTCACCTCCACAAAATCATTTGCTCCATTCCGTGTTGTAGATGTGGGATACATTAAGGCCCTCCTATAATGGGTCACTTCCTATCGAAGATAGCTCATTATCCAAGAAGTCGACCTAGGAACAACCCTTTCAGTAATTTGAAGTTTGCATGCCTCAATGGCAAGTTTCTCACTTCCGGTGACAGGTTTACATCAATGGCCTTCAACCAAAAGATTTTGCATGGTGTTCGACGCCAAGTCCCATTTTCACACCAAGCGAATTGTACTGTAGTACCTTGAGGGTCATCATCGTTATCAGTGATTCCTCTCGTGCCTGTTAATAGCTTACATCATTGGCTGGTAATCAGGCAATGTCTTTCCATGTTCAACTCCAGAACATTTTTCACATGGATCGACTTGTACTTCAAGTGAAGATTGGATGAGTTTGAAGACCCAGGATCTAGTTTCATCCATCTAGGCTACGATATATTCAGGAAAATAAAGACATCAAATGTACATCATTGCTGCTCAGATGATCACCTGAATCAAAGGATGATGGCTCTATCAGAATCATCAGTCTGCCACACAGATGATTGTCTGTCCTATGTACATGAAAATGAATTTATAAAGCTAAGGATGGGAATGCCTGCCTCAGATAGATCATGAAAATATTATGAAGATAATGTATTTTATTGTATCTTATTACAGGGCACCTTCAAGTTCGAAAAACCTCGGATCCTCATGATAAAGCATTTAACTGACATCAAAGATTTACAACCTCATACTTTAGGGGGCAACTATTGTAGACATATTTGGGCACTGCAACCCCAATCCTATATGTCCCTAAACCAAGGGCTTCTGAGTCCCTAAAACTGTTGTTTCATACCCTAAAGGAACAAGGTCAGATGATTACATCATCTCCCAGAAGTTCTCCACAGAAAACTGGTCAAAACTGGACCATACAATCTGCTTGGTGCAAAGGGAGTGATGCATCTCACCTGCCACATGCAAAAAGTGTGATGCATACTGAAAAGCCCTTCTGTAGGGCACAATGGGCGAGAGTAGACAAATGGCAGAGACAGTTTGCAAGGTGGATGATCATGGAATCTTCCAGAAACTTCTCCTGTGACACTTGCCTCTCTAAATTCGCCCAGGGATGAGTAAGAGAACATCAATATCCAAGTGGAATCAAGAACTATCAGAGAGAAGACACTAAGCAAAATCCCAGAAGCTTACTCACCCCCTGCAATCGTCTATATATGGATCCCTCATCCCAGAGATCTAGGGGTTGGAATCTTGTATCTTGTAAGGAAGTGTTGTTGGTTTCCTAGTGCAATATCATAGTGTTGGGTGATCTAAGCTTTTCATGAGGTGAAGCAAGGCTTTCATGCTGGGAGGATGACACTGGGTCAAATCAATGGGTTGTAATCCTCTCTTCTAATCTTTATATCAATAAAGCTATTCAAGTTTTCCTCCACATTCTTGTATGCCTGATAATATATGCATTTGTGTGGTCAATATATATCTGGTCCTATATTTTTTATGATTGTAGATCTCTGCACTTTGAAGGTATTATGCTTCTTTGACTTGACAGGTACTCTTTGAAGTGGAGTAACCAAGGGAGGAGTGGTAAAGATCCTTCAAAGGGGAGAAGGAACAAGCATGGAACCAAGCGAAAGATTGAGGTTGGTATTCTTTGCTATTCTCCTATCTACTTTTTGTAAAGGAAAATGGAAGTAACTTTAATCTATATGTTTCTAAGATAGCTACCCATATTAGTCAGACTAGCAGCTTTGCATAGACATTAGATTTCTCGATAATGCACACCTTCATGGTCTAGCTTCATATCAGGATTACCATTAACCAATTTACTAAGAGTAGGGATGACCCTATAATGAAGATGCCCATACCTTCAATGCCATAGTTCAATTGGACTTATTTCCATATGACCAAGAGCTTGAGGAGATGGAGTGAAAACCTAGTAAATACTTCCTTCACGAACACCAAAAACCCTAGCTTTGTCAATACTAGAGTTATTTCCCGAGACCAATACTTTTCCATGAACAAAAGAAATCATTTCCCCTTTATCTTCTAAACAAGAAATAAAAAGTGAATTATTTTTCAAACCTGGAACATAGAGAATTTTTTTGATATGCAGCTTCGATCCATTGTCCATCTTTAAGAATGTAGATCGCAGGCCTCTAACAATGTAGCTTTTGTTGTCACCCAATTCCATCACATGGGAGGATGACTCCTTTGATAGTGTGGGTAGTTCTCTACTTTCACCTGTCATATGTCTCAATGGTCCACTATCAATGATCCATCATTAGTAAGAGATCCTGTAAGGGCAGCCAAGAATCCATGATGCTTGATCTTTTTGAATAGGTAGTAGATGATCTTCTTGATCCATCTTCCAACAGAGTTGAAACCCAAAGTTATGTATTTCACCATGGAGGGAGAATCCATGCCAACAAAGTGATATTCAACCTCTCTTGACCTTAGCTATGATGCCATGTTGGAAAATCAAAGATATTATATTAGGGTTTGATTCTCAGAGAGAGAGAGAGAGGCACCAAAAATTATATTTTCCTCTTCTCTAGAGACTCTCCCAAATTTTCACTTCTTTCCTCATTTTGGAAGAAAACTTTGCACTTCATAGATCTTCTAGACATATCGAATTGGTTGAGAGAGTGAGTGCTCCAAATGATTTCAACCTCCTTCAATATATAGGCTTCTTGTGGGTTGAATGGGGGCCTTTAGGTTGACTTGATATTCCTTAGGCTGACATGATGTGGGGGACACATAGTTCATATTTGATTGGATACAAAACCCTTTTACATGATTCTATAAACTCAATATTAATCCTAGGAGTCCACAATGGGGACTTTGACCAATATAATGATGACCCAAGCATGAAACCCATGCTTTAATAAGTCATTGTTACAATGATAAAAATTATTTTCTTTGATCTTTTCACAAGTACATTACATAATGACTCAAGTACATTTTTAAAGATCAAACATAGTTACTTTTTCCAACAATCTAATCTTGCAGTGATAGTTAATCAAAATTTTTATCATGAATGATTCAAAACCACCATGCTAAAATACACTATACAATGAGCTTATAGAAATTCAAATTGACATACCTTTCCTCATACAGATTTGCATCATCACCTCTAGTACCCTATAACTACGACATGTGGAATTATTTATAACACTTCAACAAATTTACCAACTTTTTATACTTTTCTTCATCTGGAAGGCCTTCAATAATGTTCAAACACAATATTTTTTTATACATGATTACTTAATTTTGTATTAAAATTTCATGAAATTGTGAACCAATTTCACTCCTATGCCATCATGAAATCATCACTTATTGTTCATTAAAAAACCACATAATTTTTTTTACATATGTAACATCAATCTGGGGTTGGTAAAAGAGACAAATAATAATTCAGGATTGCTAACATTGAGATTGTAATTTTGAATCATATTCTTGATGATATATAAAATTACATTTTTTTTTCCAAATTAAGTTGTTTTATTAGACCTTTAAAATTCCTTCATGCCAAATGTGGATCCATCGGATTACCCATAGTTAAGGTCATTGTATTCTTGGCTTTTATGATGGTATGGTTCCCTAGGCTTACATGGAACCCCAATTTTCTCCATCTCCTCCCAAATTTGAATAAATTTAATTTTCTTGATCCCTCTAGTTGGATGAACCTTGTCATTGTCTTGTGAAATTCTTTGAATTTCATGAAACATCTTCAAAATACTTCTAATTCCATAATGGAACACACAATATATAAGCTTGGGCAGTAGGACCAAAATTAGATGCAATTTAAAAAACATGTTTCATTAACCACCAATTAACCAATAAACATTTTTATTTATAAAAATGTATTAATTGAGAAATATTGTACCTTTTCATAAATGCTTCTATTTATGGGATACTTCTTGATAACATTCAATTGTCCACCAGATAAGGTTGGTTGAATGTCTATAATACACATCCAAGTTTTCTTTGATCTAGGCATTCTTTGCTCAAAATGAGGATTTGAATCCTAATGATTTAAAACAAATTTAGAATAAGAAAGTAAGTGGAGATATTAACAAAAAAATAAACTCTAAATAGGTCTATAAAACTTACTCGCAATAGATTTTGTGACATTACACAAAACTTGGAAATACAATGAGTAGTATCCCCATATTGGATTTTGGTTTCATCTATAACCATGTGTATAGATTTTTTATGGCATATGCACCAAGGACAAAAATTATTCCCCATTGGAGAAACTTTATTATTGCATGCTAAACTTCATATGGCCATATGATCATGGCACCCAAAAAAAATCACTTTCACTACCCTTCCATCTCTCATCGAGATACCATCTTTTGACAACCTATTTAAATGTTCCATAAATTTATCCTCATTTGTAGGATTAATAACATGTGATAAAATATATTTATATTCTTCATTTCCATCCAATTTCTCAAGGCTTACATAATACATTAAGCCATTATCTTCTAGTAACTCAAATAATACCTCACATACCTGGCCACCTCTATCATAATGCACACGAGAATGAATACCAAGTTTGAAAGAAACTTGTATGAATATAATTCTAGTCCTCTTTTCATAAGACTCAACCATGAAGGAAGCATATGACTCTAATTGCTTTACTTTAACTTCATATGTGAAACCATTGGTTCTTTCCCAATCGATATCAATATCGTTAGCTTCTTTCCTCCACTTTCTCATTTCGTCTGAAACTGAAGTACGATTAGCTCTCTTGAACAAAGCATGACAGTTAATCATTTTCAAAGATTCAAAATCATTATAGGTCATTCTTGTTTCAACAAATACAGAAGCCAAATTTCTAGGGATAAAATCCTTGCATATATCTTTCATCAACTTTGAATGAATTTTTTAAGTACTCCATCTAGGTGTCTAATAACATTCTCAATTTTGGACTCTTTATTATTGTTTTTTCTAATGAAGTGGCCAATTCTAGAAATAATGTAATTTTCTTCTACATCTTGAAGTGACTCCCCAGAGGAAAATATACCAATTTCCATAAATTTCTTCTTCCTTACATCTTCTCTGTGATTAAACAAACCCGAGCGCTTCAACTGTTATCAGTGATAAAGGTTTCCTTGGTTTTTTAACAACGTTTCTATTTGCCATAATTTGTTTGTGTACTTGATATTGAGTTTCAATGCTTTATGCATTATTGCATGTTGTTTGATGGGAACTCATTATATATTATTGTGGGATGTAGTTTTGATTTTCAAATGCATTATTGCAGGTTGATTGAGGGAAATTCTTGACATTACTTTGTGGTATGGAGTTCTAATATGCAAATGCTTTATGTTGTTGATGAGAAACATGGTTAACAACTCTTTTACATCCAACAAGAGTGACTTGAAGGAAAATATTATGTGGTCTGAAAATTGGAATATTAGGCATTTCTATTTCTTTGCATTGGTGACTTTCTTGAAGAACATTCTATTGAGATTGCTAGTTTGAATGATCCATTATGTTGCAACATTTTCTTGTCATAATTTTTTTTCGAGAAAGCTATTGTAGATATTTTATTTCTTCCGCAGTTATAATGTTATTATATAACTTGTATATAATAATACACTATATATTAAATAAAAAAAATACAATAAAGTTCATTTTAAATATAATAAAGCACCTTTTGTTATGGCGCGTTTTATTTTTGACGATCCATATCTCCGCACAAAGATCAATGGCCCACGATGAAAAGTGGACCCCCTCAGTTGTTTGATGTTTAAGAGAGTGGGGTGGGGGGCATGTTATTCGATGTTTTATTGAAACAACCAAAGGGGTATGTGGAAAGTACGGTTTAAAACTAGAACCCCTAGTACGAAACCGTATAAAACCACACCCCCTCTTTTCGATCTTTGGTTTTGTGCTTGTTAGTTCACGACATTTAGTTATTTTCTCCGTTTTAAAGCTGTTTGTTTTAAAGTTTTGAGCACAATGTTTTCAAGAGTTATTTCTCAAGATTTTCAAGGAGAATCAAATATAGGAGATACAACACATCAGTAAACCATTCAAACAATAATATTTATGAATAATTTTTATCCTTCTTCTCTCTCCTTTGCTTAAACATGAGTCAAAGAAAGATTCAATCTTATAATTCTGAATCAAAACCCCCCCTTCCTACTACCTCTGTAAAAATGGATGAAATTCCATTAATTGATAGAGATGCCAAAATTATCAAAACATAGTGTGAAATTGACCTATATTAACCTACAAATTGGGATTTTCAAAGATTCTAGATCATAATGATGAATTTTCCCTCTAAGAGTCGTTTCTTCCCCAATTGTTTTCCCTCAGAGTCATCATTTCCCCATGTTTATTGCCTGGTGCTCAGAAAGGTATCTGCCTAGTAAAAGAGCGATAGTCTCCAAAAATGAGATCCCCTTGTTTTACATTACATGAGAGTAATTTTGGAAGTCCTACAAGTTTCTATTTTTGATCCATTCCAATCATTCTATAGCCAAGTGTTGTAGGAATTTTTTCAAAGGTTGACCCCTTTAGGAAAAAGTGCTCTACTTGAATAATTTTTACCAGAAGGAGCCAACACTCCTCAACGTAACCCTCCTTACCCTTCAAACATTTTTCTAGAAATTTGCAGGAAAATTATATCTATTCTTTTCTATTTGTTAGTGTATGAGAATGATGTAGATGTGGATGAAGTAATTTTAGGTTTTTTAGGAAATAAATCTTCTGTGTGCTTTAATTTTAGCTAGTATCTTTCAGATACAATTCATGAGCTTATGAATTTTGGAATGTTGAGATATTTCAAGGATCAATCAGTTATGGTATATCTAATGTTGTTTTTCGTCAATCAACAAAATTTTCTCAAATGTAGTTCGATAAGCAGGATTTGAAGGGGAATTTGTGCTCAGTGTTACTTTGGACATCCTTGGTTAGAAGACATTTTGAATTTTTTTTTCATATCTTGTGAATCATTTTTATAAGTCTGTTGCATTCTTCTAAATAGTGTTGAAGTCCCCAATATTTTAACATGAGTGTAGCACATTATAGTTGAGTGAACAAAAAAGGTTAGAGGACTAGTATTTATATCAAATGTTTACTGAAATAAGATTGTATGGGTGTGAACTTCCTCCTTATAGTTTACTAGTTTTTCTTCCACTAAGAGTTTTTACACTTGAGTTTATAAGACGGAGTTTAAATATTGATGAGTTTCATTTTTTTCCAAGGAAGAAAGAAGCCCTTTTTAGGCTTAAGGGAAAAATATGACCTTTTATTGTAAATACTAGGGTTGCAGATAAGGAGATTAATTTTTTTATTCAACAAATGAAATTTACAAAAGGTTAGAGTTGGTGTTATGATCCAAATGGAAATATTTCTTCTTAAGGATTCAACAAGGTTCCACCCCATATGTACATTCTTGAAAACTAGAAATTGAAAAATATGCTAATAGAGAAGCATGGGAAGAAGGTACCCTAGTAGATATGCCATGAGAACAAGAAACAAAGAAACCTATGAAACTAAATGTTTTAGTTACTCCACAACAGAAAGAAATAGAGCTCAAAAGTGTTATTGAAGATATCCCAGAGTCAACTTCATATTCATAGGGAGGATAATTTAGAGTATATAAGAGACAAAAGGTGAGAGAAATAGAAGAATGAATGTTTGAATCTATGTCAAAAAAGTTCTACACCTTTAACATTTGATATATTAAGTGAGCCTATGTATAGTCTTCAATAGTTAGGAACAGCTACATGAATATCCTCTTCATCCACTTCTACTAGTCAACATATATTTTCTCAATTCATGGAAACTAAAAGGATAAATGAAGCTTTGAAGACTGTAACTTAGAGTCAATTTTGGAAGAAAAGTTCTTCAACAAAGAATAAATCACTCTCAGCGTTGGATGTTGAGAATGGATAGTGTCAGTTGGCATTCCTAGAGCCTAAAGTAAAAGGTGGCAAGTCAATGGAGGAATATAAAAATTCAGTATTTTCTTTCAATAAAAATAAAATTCATCCAATAGATCATATTGGTATTCATAGAAAATCAAGGGAGATGATATATTCCACTCTAACCAGTTTGGATATTAATTTATCCATTTTACAAAATACATTGACCAAAAACATTATTCAATTGAAGATGGAAATAATTTCTTATTTGGCTAAAGATACTAGAATCAAATATTTGGAGGACATAATAATTAGATTGGGAACTAATCCCAATGATGCTAATGTTGTCCAAGAATTAGTAAATAACAAGAATTCAAATATTCAATCTCTTCGCAACAAGAAAAAATTGATATCATTTGAACATCCACAGACACAAGAGATTGGGGAAATGAAGAAAGAAAGGGAAAATATCCTCTCAGTGATGATTCAACATAACAAACAAATGAGTAGCCTAAAATCACAAGTTGAGCAACTAGTGAAGGAAAGAGAACAACTAAAAGATACATTTGTTTATTTGTCTCAATTAAGTTTAGCAGAAAAAAAGAAAGAAAATAAATAATAAAATACATAAATAAATAAAAAATAAAATAAAAATTATTATGCAACCTTTAAAGCAATCTCATGATGAAAAACTTAAGGACAATTTCTTTATTGTTGAACTTTGGAAAAGTGGCAAGTTGTAGAAAGAGTTATAATGTTATCTGAGTCAAGTTGATCCATCTCAATGTTTAATTCAGGATAAAACTAATTTATGCGTGGAAATTATATCTTTTTAATCTGAAATATGGCCTTCAATTTAAATTATTGGGCAAGAGGAAGAGCTGTTGGAACATGCACAAGAATCAGTAACTAAAATTGAAAGAGATTTGGCGAATAAACTAGTTCAAGATGATAAGGTTATCAAACTCTTAAAAACCAAATTAAACTCATAGTAAGAAGAAATATATATTCTTGATATAACTTTATATGCCACCATAGAGATTAAGAAAATTTTGACTAAAAATAATTTGGTGACACAGGTGAAAGATTCACATAGAGTAATGCAAAGTCAAATTGATAGATTTTATATAAACTTTGATCTTCTGCAAGAAAAATGATTACCATCATTTAAAAATTCCTTAGGTAGACTTATGTCTAGGAATAAGTATCGAAGGTTGTTGAATGAGTGCACAAATGATAAATCAAATTTTGCTGGTCTGACAGGAGCTTTGAGTGGTCAAACTATACTTGAAAAGTTATCTGATGATTTACTGATTTCCTATGACATTAAACATATTTTTGTAATAAAGGAAACTTATAAAAAAATATAATGAGCTTGATGAGAAATGTCGAAAGTTAATTTCTTTCACCTATCTAGATGATACAAATCAAGATAAGTTTGTTGACATCCTTGTTATAGGCATTTGTGGGCACTACAACCCCAATCATAAATGTCCATAAACTGAGGGCTCCTAAGTCCCTAAAAGTGTTGCTTCACAACCTAAAGGAACAAGTTCAGATGATTACATCATCTCGCAGAATTTCTCCACTAAAAACTGCTCAGAAATGTTCAAAACTGGACCATACTAAATAAATAGTGCAGAGGGTGTGATGCATATCACCTTCCCAGTGTAAAGGGTGCGATGCATAATGAATGGCCCCTCTGTAGGGTGTGATGGGTGAGAATGGACAAATGGTAGAGACAGTTTGCGAGGTGGAAGATCATGGAATCTTCGAGAAGCTTCCCCTCTGACACTTGTCTCTCTATTTTCGACCAGGGATGAGTAAGAGATCATCAGTCTCCAAGTGGAATCAAGAACTATCAGAGAGAAGACACTAATCAAAACACCAAAAGATGACTAACCTCCCTACAATCATCTATATATGGATCCCTCATCACAGAGATCGAGAGGCTAGAATCTTGTATCTTGTAGAGAAGTGTTATTGGTTTTCTGGTGAAACTTCGTAGTGTTGGGTGATCTAAGTTTTACGTGAGGTGAAGAAGGGCTTTCTTGCAGGAGGATGATGATGGGTCAGAACTATTGGTTGTAATCCTCTTTCTTTTCTTGATATTAATAAAGCTATTCAAGTTTTCCTCCATATTCTTGTACGTTTGATTATATATGCATTTGTATGGTTAACACATCTCTGGTCCTGTGTTATTTATGAATATAGATCTCTGTTCTTCGATAGTAGTACACTGCTTTGATTCCACAGGTGCTCTTTGAAGCTGGGCAGCCGAAGAAGAAGCGGTAAAGATCTATCAAGAAGGAGAGGAATCAAGTAAGGAACCAAGCGCAAGACTAAGGTTGGTGTCCTTTGTCCCACTCTTATCTATTTTCATAAAGGAAAGTGAAAGTAGACTTTACTTGTTTGTTTCTAAGATGGCTACCAGTCTTTGTGGGAATAGCAGCTCTGAGTGGACACTATTCCCAGTTACAAAATGGCGACTCCACTGGGGAGTGAATAGATGTTTTGTTAGTCTATATTTGTTTGTTTTATAAACTTACAGACGGAGCCTGAAGTCAAGCTAGCTAGCCTTCGAACTGCATTTGTTATACAAATGCAAAGTAGATCAATGTTGCTTCAGTCTATCTCTGGGTTTTGTTTATAAATTAAATAATCGATATGCAAACATTCTAATTGCCCTAAGTGGTGGCTCTAGTAACCTCCTTAGATGAATCCCTGTGATTTAAATTTACTGGACATCACTTACTCGACCTAAATCCCTGAACTGAATTGCAAATTGTGAGCAAAAACTAGTTAAAAGTCTCGCACTGGTACCATCGCACCCTCCCTTCAAGGGAGTCTGTATGCATCCCACTTCCCGTGTGTTGTAGGTTCGCTGCATAATGGATTCCCTGTGGGACAGGTGCGATGGTCAGGGAAGGTTAACTTTACCTTCAGACTTTGGTTTTTTCTTCACTATTTTTAGTTCTATTCAAGAGTTTTGCTATCTATGGTCAGTGTATCTCTGTGAAAACCCCCTTCTCTTCCATTATTCTACCTATATTGTGCAAGAAACTGTAAGTGTTTTTATGTATTGTGCACCATTTTCAGTTCTCTTTTGCAAAGAAGTAGCGTAGTCGAACTGTTGTTTCTAAATCTAAAAGTGTCGTAGTTGTCCTTTTCAGTCATAGAAGAGAATCCCTTTGTTCTTGATAGTCGATTGTACTGTTACTCTTGTATATGATTTGAATTAGTAGTTTTTAAAGTGTCGAAAGACAGTAAATTTCGAAATCGCAAAGTCTCGCCCTTACCTTCATTTCATTTTGAAAAGAAAATTGTTGAGTATTGTCGCTTTGAAAATAATTCAGATTTGCACTTAGCTTTCTTATCGTTATTCATACATTAAGAAGGATAAAAACAAATACATGAATGTGCATTTGCATTTAGACTGCTTGGTTTGATTTAGGACAGTGCATTTAGAGTGTGCTCTCTGCTCTTTGTTGAAATACTCTCAGCTTTCTTTCCTTAGTAGCTAGGATTTTCACTGCCAAAAGAAGATTAAACAATTGTTTATCATCTTAGACTACATTTTAGGAATTGTATACACATCACGCTGTGAACCTGAAAGGCAAAATTTTAAACAAGATCAAGTATAAAATAAATTTAATGAATCTAAAAATGCTTTGGAACCTAACGCATAACATCAGGAGGTCTAGGCTAGAGACGTATTCCGGCGTCGTAAAACCCGATAACTATTATTTTCATTGTTGGTTGGGTGATTCCTCCACTCTGAGATGGCAAGTGCTAGTGCGGACTTGTGCTCTCATGTACCGTCAAGTATATATTGGGAGACCACAATAGGCTACATCCTTTATCCTTAGGAAGCCGTGTTTTCCGCCCTATCGATCGCAATGCACTGACACAACATTCGAGAAGATTGACTGTTGTACCGTAAAAAGTATTCTGTAGTTTTGTGATTGGTTTGGTAATACCCTCTACCTATATTTCCAGAGAAGTCCCTTTCGTTCCTTTTTAGACTCCTTAAAGGAAAAGGTCCATCTGAGCACTTGTCACTTCGATCTCATTAAAAATCAAAGGCGACTAGAGTCATCTTTTGTTTTTTCTCGACTCTTAAAAATTGAAAAAACATGTTGTTTCAAAGCGTCTAAAATTCATTTAATTCGAAACAATTTTCCCCTTTTATTTTGAGTTGATCAAGTAATCCGCAATTGTGGAAGAAAGTCAATCAAAACTACGTTGTTCGTGGAGACTTACGAGTCAACCGTCGTTGACCCCGGAAGCGAACCATTTCGGACAAAGCAGACTCGTTTGACCGGATCGAAGTCCCATAGGTTGGTTGGAGAAAGTACTCCAACATCCTCACAGACTCCATCACTCCGAATATTTCTGGTATCCCTGCTTCTACAGGAGAAATTCCGCAGCAACAAAAGGACATTACAACTAATCCTAGTGTGACGGTAAACACTTCTATTCCTGAACCGGCTCCATCTACAACTAATTCGGAAGGTGTTACTCCCCAAACCTCCGTTGCTACAGAACTTATATCTTCTTCAGCACCAGAAATATTTTACGGACCTGACGGTCTACCTCTTCCTCCTAGATTGATTGCCATAGAAGAGATTGTGGAAGATCCTCCATCTAAAACTCCAACGCAATTTGGAGTT
>APFE031000908.1:68856-82195 GCA_000404065.3 Pinus taeda | reverse complement strand
CTGGATTACCATCGTATGGAGGGCCGTATACCCTTTCATTTCCTTCTTCAGAACGACAACCATGCGAGAGTTCACAATAAAATTTGGGTTATGCTGGAATTACAACCAGTAGTTGGGTGCCAATCCTGCCTCAACAACCAAGAGTTGTATGCTGAATGCAACAAAGTTTACCTATGACAAATATCACCACTATGCCGGCTATTGTGGCAGTATCGCAAGTACAAGCATTTCCAGTTGTATGCCAACCTCAAGTTTCTCAGGTTATAATGCAACAACCTCTTGTACCTACGACACAACCGCAATCACCAACTAGTGGAATGACACAGGTTCAAACAGGGACCACCACCCCCCATCTTGGCCAAACAGTCAATATTGGACAACAGCCCATGACTTCACAACCATGGCTGGTGCAATACCAATAACCACAATTCCAATAAGATTACCAAGGATATGAGAAACCAGTCTTTGCAAGTAACGGGCAGCCGTATCAACCATATCATAATGGTTATGCCCGTCAAGCTTACCAAAGTTACCAACATCCAGTGCATTATGCTAGTATGCAAAGACCAACTGCTCAAGAAATTCCATCTTATCCTAGGTATGCTCAGCCAAGCCTGAATCAACAATTTCCTTTTGTGGTGACTTTAGATTTACCAGATCTAAATCGACTAACGAACGATCCAATTGCCTACGCCCCTTGGTGGCTGGCAATTCCGCATAAACTTTTGTCTGATATTCCTAAATTTAATGGAAATCCGGGTGAATACCCATCGAATCATGTGATGACCTTTCATCTGTGGTGTTCATCCAACACCTTCAATGATGATTCGATCAGACTTCACCTCTTTCAGGGAACGCTAACTGGTCCGGCAACAAAGTGGTATATCGAATTGCCTAGAGCTTCGTTTGATAACTTCAGTACCCTAGCCACAACCTTTTTAATCCATTTTCAGTTACCCATAAGGTACAAAACAGGAACTGAGCTACTTACCAATTTCAAACAAACGACGGCCACTGACATATCCAATCATATTCATGAATGGTGACATCGTCGTAGAATGGTAAAAACGTATGTTCCTGATCAGCTATTGGTTGAATGGTTTATTAAGTCATTGTTACCTTCTATTACAGAAGATGTGGCAAAGGGAGGAGTCGTCACTGAAGAGCAAGCTATTGCTCGTGCACAATATCTAGACTTGATCTATACTCAGTCTGGCACTCTCTACGATAAAATCCCTGATGCTCCTAGACCGGAATTTTCCGTTCCTCCCCCTCCTAAATCAAACAAAGACTCTCATGCTAGCGATGGCGTGATAGGTACGACAAGCACTAAAACCGTAAAGGCTACGTCGAAAAAGGTCTGAATGGTTTCGAGTCAAAACACAAATGAGGAACTTCTAGCCTCGGAAGTAAATGTCGTGTCGACAAACAAAGGCAAAGAACCCAAGCAACTGGGAGGCAAGAAGAAAAAGCAAGGGAAGAAGAAGAACCAGGAGGACTCATCTCCTAAAAAATCTTCTACAAACCCTTCTGGGGATAAGAAACCAAAAATTCCATGCCATATATGTGACGAGGATCACTGGAACAGAGAGTGTCCATATAAAAATGAACTTAGAAAAATCTTCAAAAGTTCAAAAAACTCGGCTGTGTTGACTGATCTGTTTCCGAACCCAGGAACAAATCTAGTTGCTAGCAAAAATGCTTCCCCATCCCAAGTGATAATGTTGTCAGTTTCAAAGAAATTGAATGATTCTCTCATATCGACAAGGAGTAAAGACTACAGGAATCCACAGATGTTGAACAACAAGGACAATGATCAACCTAGTAGTGCAACAACAACTTCGACTGAAGTTGTGCCACCCATCATTCCTGAATTAACAATAAAACCACCAAAGGGAGTAGTACACAAATCGACATTTAATCCTCGTTCCAGAGCAACACAACACTATAATATAGTGGAAGATTTAGCCCAATCGCCCTCCACGATGTCGACTCTTGAGGTACTGCAAAATTGCCCCTCCCAAAAGCAGGATTTATTATCAGCAATAGGTGGGACTGAGCTAACAGATTCCAATCTTGTGCCTTTTAATCACAAAGGATACGGCCCTCAGTTACCGGCTCAACTAACTTTCCTCATTCAAGTGAAAGCCCTCAACAAAACTGTTCATAGAATAATTATTAATGAGGGGACATCCACATGTATTATGTCGATGAGTTGCTGGAAAACCCTAGGGTCTCCATCCTTTTCGTGATCGTTAATGACATTAAAAGCATTTGATGGATGAACATACACCCCTTATGGATATTAAGTAACTTGCAAGTCGAATTGGGGGACAAAACAATAGAAATCGATGTTGAAGTCATCGATGGAAACCTCGATTACAACATCCTACTGTGAAGACCCTGGATATATGCCATGGTAGCCATTGTGTCGACCTACTTTAGGAAAATTGCATTTCCTTCCCAAGGAGGAATTACAATCATCAACCAACAAACTTTTCTCCCCAACAGTTCGCAAATTATGAGAAGCATTTCGATGATCCATGGGAGCCCTAGTGCGCTTCAAAATATCGGAGTAGGCCTACTAAAAGACCCCACATTAATGGGAACTTTTACCCTACCGCCTCCAACCAATTTGGTAGAAGTGGCTAACGTAGGAATCTGAAATATGATATCTTCCATTCAAAAGATGTCAGAAAACGATATTAAAATGGATCATCTGTAGCTCTTACCTCTAACCCCACCGAAAATATTATAGCAATAAAATTTTTCAGCATGGGAGGCAAACCCGTATCAATGTTCATCAAGCATTTGGATAGATAGGTCTAAGGAATATGGCACCCCTTCAGATCCTTGGTTGCAAGTACACTCTACAGATGGAGGAATCATTCAATCGATGATGATTGATGGGGCACCATGGGAAGATTACCACCATCGTTCCCATCTCCTGAATTAGAAAGAAGATAATCCAGCAACCTACACCATCCTTCAGTATTTGACTTTCTGACGAATACTGTAAATACAATGGATTCTGAGATAAACCTATCCAATATTGAAGAGACTACCGCCATAAATATCTCAACCAAAACAGATGTTGTAGAGAACGTTCATGTCGAAAAATCTTGTTCTTCTTCAGAATTGGAAATATATAGTGCTCTCTTTCACAAGTTTAGAGATGTTTTTGCTTGGTGATATGATGAAATGCTAGCTATTGACTCGAGCATAATTGAACATGAAATTAAGATGTATCCAGATGTTAAACTGGTACGACAACGGCTACGGCAGGTGCACCCCAAGAAATCCATTGCCATCAAGGCAGAAGTTGAAGAACTCCTCCATGCTGGTTTTATTTACCCCGTTCCCCTGACCGATTGGGTATTGAATATTGTTCCTGTGATGAAGAAACAAGGAACGATTAGAGTCTGCGTCGATTACAAGGATGTAAATCAAGCTTGTCCGAAAGACACCTACCCTACACCCTTTATTGACCAGATAATTGACGAATGCGCCAGATGTGAAATATTTTCATTTATGGATGGATTTTCCGGGTATAATCAAATAAATATCCGCCCACAGGACCAGTCAAAGACTGCATTTATTTGTCCATGGGGCACGTTCGCATATTGCAAGCTACCCTTTGGTTTAAAGAACGCAGGGGAAAATTTTCAGAGAGCAATGAACTATGCTTTCCATGAAATCAAGAACATCGTTCAACCATATCTCGACGATCTTCCAACTCATTCGCGAAAGCGGACTGATCATCTGCAACATTTGAGAGCGATATTTCTACATTGCTGACACTACAAAATATGACTCTCAACCCACACAAATGTGTGTTTTGTGTCAGTTCTGGTCCTTAACTTGGCTTCGTGGTTTCAAAGGACGGGGTTTGTCTCAACCATGTAAGGTTCAGGCAATCATTGATTTGCCTCCACCTTCAAACTTGCTTCAGATTCAAAAACTCCAAGGGAAATCGAATTTCCTTAGGAGGTTCATTCCAAATTATGCCGAAATAGCTAAAGGTTATACTCGTCTATTGAAAAAAATAAGTACCCTTCATTTGGGATCAGGTCATGCAAGCTTCCTTTGATGCTTTAAAGCAATCTTTAATAAAAGTGTCATTAATGTATGCTCCTGATTATCGAAAAGAATTTAACCTGTATCTGACTACAGCAGATACGACCATAGTGATGGTTTTAGTTCAAGAGGATAATGGAATTGAACATCCTATATATTATTTAAGTCGAAACTTAAATGATACGGAAATGAAATACTCCTAGATTGAAAAGCTAGCCCTAGTGACTATTCAAGCGATACAAATATTTCGACACTATGTCCTCTTCAGAAAAACTACCATTTTATCAGATTGCAACCCCATGACTTATATATTGTTGCGACCGTTGCTGAGGGGCAAATGTTCAAAATGGATAGAAATTTTACAAGAGTTTAATCTAGAATTCAAAAAATCCAAATCAAAGAAAGCCCTGGTATTCGTGGAGTTACTATGTGATCTCCCATCGTCATCCAACGATGCAACATTCGAAGAAGAAATCGTGGATGAAAATTTGTTTCTGTTATCTTGAAGCAATTTGTGGTACGTAGATATAATCATCTATCTCCAGACACAAACATATAGGTCTAATACCTCACGCTCCGAACAGCGACGGATTCAATACCAAGTGAAAGACTACGTGATCGTCGGTGATACCCTTTACTATCGCGGTATCGACACTGTTCTGCGGAGGTGCCTCACCCATGAGGAGGCTGAAAAAGTCCTGAATGATTATCATTCAGGCGCGTGTGGGGGGCATCAATCTGGTTATGCTACGACGCAAAATTTTTTACGAGCAGGATACTTCTAGCCAACAATGTTCAAATATTGCATAACCGCAGTTAGAAGTTGCCATGCTTGCCAAATTTTTTATAGCAATACCAGAAGACCACCCATAGTGCTACAACCAGTAGTTTCTGTTAGGCCATTCGCTAAATGGGGCATAGATTTTATGACATGTAACCCCACCTCAACCAGGGGGCACAGGTATATCATTGTCGCGGTAGACTATTTTACCAAATGGGCCAAGGCGATGCCTACATTAAACAACAGTGGCAAAACGGCTGCCCTTTTCTTTTTTAATCACGTAGTCTCCAGATTTCGCATTCCACAGGCCATAGTCACATATTATGGATCGCATTTTCGTAATCACATGATGGCTGATTTGGCTGCTAAATTAGGACTGTTCCATGAAAGCTCTACTCTATACTATCCGCAAGCTAACGGACAAGTTGAGGCAATCAACAAAGTCCTGAAGCGCATGCTGCAAAGAATGATTGGAGTCCATAAATGGAATTGGCACCTAATACTTTACTCGGCCTTGTGGGCATACCGAACATCGGTAAGAAGTGCAACCGAATTTATACCTTTTCAACTTGTGTAAGGTCTGGAAGTGATCTTACCAGTTCAATGTGAAACCTCGTCCCTCAAACTCATAGTCGACCTTCTCCCCGAGTCATAGAGGTTGTTAGGTAATCCAATTTTTTTCATTCTTCACAGATGTCAAACTTATTGGAATCATTTGTTGGATATGCCGATGGAGTGATTCATAGTTCATAGAACCCATCTTCTGCGGCATGGGCCATTTTCAATCCTAGCGGCGGGTTAGTAAGTTTCAGAGGGGTATGTATTGGTCAATCAACGAACAATATCACTGAATACAACGTGTTGATAGAACTCCTCTCTGATGACATCACACATGGCATATACCGACTTGTCGTCATGCTAGAATCACAACTCGTCATTCTACAACTCACTGGTATCTATTCCGTACGGAATCCAGCCATCTATCGCATGTTCCTGAGAGTCAGGATTTTGGAAAGATAGTTCTATTTCATTAAATATCAACATATTTCCAGAATTTTAAACACATTGACAGACCCATCGGCAAATTATGTGTTAGATAGACATTTGCGACATTTATAAAAGAGAAGCATCACATCAATACATGCAGCAGGATCATGTAACTCAACCAAAATAAAGCTCCGAAAATCAAAAATATATACATAATTGTTTATAGTTTATACATAATGTTCTGTAACCAAGAAAAAATCAGTCAAATGACCCAAAAATCGAAATGCTAGGGGGCACCCTAGTCTAATGATGCTGGTGATAACAAGTCACTGCCTGTGCAATCATGCATAAAAGCCTAGTCCATCGACTCGGCAGGCCAATAGTATGTCGCTGCAATCGTAGAGGTAGCTCGTCGGTCCCCACATCCGAGATACCAAGAGTGAGACCCTCGACCTGATCTTGTAGTGCTAAAAGAGTCTCGACCATGTCAAGGTCGTGAAGGATGGCTCTCCCCATAGCCTCTCCTACTGGAGCAACCGCTGGGTCTCTCCGGCGTACTGCCAGTCGAACTGGTCCAATATCTACATGAGCACATGAGTTTTGATTAGTCTTGGTCAAGAAAACATAAGAAAATTATAAAGAGCAATGAACAGAGATATGGTCAAAAGATTTACCCATAGCACCCCATTGCTCGTCGGCCGGCAGCATTAAATCCGGGTCACCCCAGAAATTCATTCCACCATATGGAAACCTGGCATAAGCCATCTCCTGACGACAAAACCACTCGAAGAAAGTATCAGAAAAGGAAATTTGAGGCTGGATAGAATGTCGAGACATGAGGTCAACCCATCTCTGCATCCGTGGTTCAGTCGGTGGAGGTAGGCCAAGTGAGATGTACTGCGGCTACATCAGTGGGATATTCTCCAAAGCGAAAGCGGTCAAAACAGAACCATAGCTGAAATTCTTGGATCTTCTGCTTTTCACCTTGGTCAGTTGTTCTTTCATCATAGAGAGTACAACATCACACCAGTTGAAAACCTTTGGTTCGAGGCATTCCAAAGCATACTGCATGTAAGACCTGTTAGCTATGTGAAGAGCCGAACTACCAGCCAGTCTAGCAAAAGTGAACAAAATGGTCCTCAAGGCCAGTCAGTGACATCTCGAATATTAATCTTGCCATCCGTACATGGATGAGATCCATCTCAACAGTGCCAGCGAATATACTCCCTCATGGACTTACCCCCGCGGGCATAACCCGATAAATATGAGAGGGGGACCATGCCTTCATAAACCGGTCAAAAAATAGATGTCCACAACCGTCAAGGGGATCGATTTGCCCCTAATTTGGAACACCGGGTTGGTAGGATCCTAGGCATTGAGGAAATATTGCAACAAGTTGATTTGTTGCCTCATGCTAGAGATGCAGAAAAACTTCAACAGGCCACAGTTCCGCAATGCAGTTACCGTGCCCAGATCATGTAAAGCAACCATGTCCTCTTATTCCTGCTCGCATTCTCACCATGTAACAACCATTTTGCTTCGATGAATCTCTGGAAAATAAACAAAAGAGAGTCAGGATCTTGATTTGGTAAAAAACAG
The DNA here is from genome assembly GCA_000404065.3 of Pinus taeda. NCBI lineage: Eukaryota > Viridiplantae > Streptophyta > Pinopsida > Pinales > Pinaceae > Pinus > Pinus taeda. Next base: position 74,751 of record APFE031000908.1, on the reverse strand, counting down.
GCAAAAATCTATGAGAAAGTTGTGCAAAAGGTTTCCTCCTTGCGCCCATCGCACCACAGCAGTGTACTGGAAGCGATGCATATTGACTGGTCAGTGAGAAGGCCATTATGCATCGCACCTTTCGATTAAGGAAGGGTGAGATGGGGCCAAGGCGAGTTGTTCAAACCCTAGGGGCTCAGCAAAGTAAGGAAACAGGCTCAGAATTAAAAAAGAAAAGAATGCAATTGAAGAGCACAATTTTAGCTCTTACCTGGTCCAGATGGTGTCAAGAATCATCCACAGAATCTCCCAGAATCAGCTAGTGAAAATTAGGGGGGAAAAGCACCTCCAGAGCTCCAACAAACCAAGTTCAAATGAAATGGTAAAATGAGAGGTAAAAGTCACTTTTAAATTACCATTCATGTAATTCAAGTAAGATATTAGTGTTCTTAACTCTTTTATCAAGCATATGTTTTCATTTCTAATCGGTTTGATGAAGCAATTAAATAGGTAGTACAATCTTTAAAAGAAAAAAATACTAATGGTGAATCAAGGAATAAATGACCATTATCATGAGCAGTTTTAACGCGGAATTCAATCTCATTAAAAAATAAACATAAGCAATGAGCAAATGTTTCCCCTAGAGTTCAAGCTCATTAAAATATGAACCAATTTTTGGTAAATAACCTTTGTGAATGTATTATCATCAGCGTTTGAGCCTTGGCCGTGTTCTCATCATGACCTCCACTCTTTTTTTTTAGCCGATCATTCACCTCCATTTGATTGTTTACCCTTTCGAGGAACATCTGTGAAGAGTGATTCTATTAGCCATCCTTGTGACACTACCGTGATTGGAAAATTCCAAACCTTACCTAGAATCAGCTGCTACCCGAAATCATCACCCGTTCCTCGAAAAACGAGTCTCCTTTAAGCTCTTTTCAACTGACTCGTAAAATTTGAAAATATTGCTGAGCGATTAGCCTCTCTGGCTCATTAAAGTCATCGGAAGTGCTATCCCTCCTCTAGATTTTAATCTTTTTGGACTTGAGGGATTATTACACAAAATGATCGAGTGCTTGTCTTGTTGGGCTCGTTAAAACTATCAAAAATTCATCCCTTTCGTATTATTTTACACTTTTTCAGACTTAAGGGATTATATGATGAAAACGAATCTTTGGAGTTTCCTTTCTGTCCCTTTAAGACTCTCTAAAATTGAAAAGGACTGAGTTATCTTTGTCGTTAAACTCGTTAAAATCGAATAGCGACAAACTCATCCAACTGGACGAAAACGAGTTTCACTGTCGTTAGGCTTGTTAAAATATAGTGATAGGTTCGCCCAAAGGGAGGATTATAGAAGAAGCATATGTTATCCTCCTCAAGCTTGACAGAAATAAAGAGGTACTGGTCAACAATGACTGGGGAAAATTGGGAAGAAAACTTAAAAAAACTTTATTGGTAGCGAGTCGCTCTTGAACATGACACTTTCTCTCTGCGTCCGAGTTGGGTTGGGTTGTTCTGTTCACTAGTCATATCACCATTGGTTCGTCACACCATCCATATTTGGGGTTAACGCTACCAATCCATCGTTAGTGTCACCGATATGTTCAAGAGAAGTCATTAAGAGAATTCACCTGTGTCTCACCCACTGCAATACATTCACGCTCCATTCTTTTCATGACCGCCACCCTGAACCCTGTATCATCAGATCGTTTTAACCTCCAAAATCATTTGCTTCATTCTGTGTCGTAGATGTGGGATTCATTAAGGCCCTCCTACGACGGGTCACTTCTTGTCGACATCAGCTCATTATCCAAGAAGTCGACCTAGGAACAACCCTTCTAGTACTTTGAAGCTTGCATGCCTCAATGGCAAGTTTCTCACTTTCAACGACAGGTTTACATTAATGGCCTTTGACCGAGAGATTTTGCGTGGTGTTCGACGCCAAATCCTTTTCCACACCGCGCAAATTATACTATAGTACCTTGAGGGTCATTGTCATTATTGGTAATTCCTCTCGCACCTGTTAATAGCTTACATCATTGGCTGGTAATCAGGCAATGTCTTTCCATATTCGACTCTAGAAAAATTTTCACATGGATCGACTTGTACTCTGAGTGAAGATTGAACAAGTTTTGAAGACCCCAGATCTATTTTCATCCATCCGGGCTGCAATATATTAAGGAATATAAAGACATCAAATGTACATCATTGTCAAACAGATGATCATCCAAATCAAAGGATGATGAGTCTGAATCATCAGTCTGCTACACAGACGATTGTCTGTCCTATGTACATGAAAATGAATTTATAAAGTTGAGCATGGGAATGCCCGCCTCAGCTAGATCATGAAAAATATTGTGAAGATAATTTATTGTATTGTATCTTATTATAGGTCGCCTCCCAGCTCGAAAAAATTCGGATCCTCATGGTAAAGAATTTCACCCGACATCAAAAGATTAACGACCTCATGCTTTAGGGGGCAACTGTTATAGACATTTTTGGGCACTACAACCCCAATCATAAATGTCCATAAACTGAGGGCTCCTAAGTCCCTAAAAGTGTTGCTTCACTACCTAAAGGAACAAGGTGAGCTGATTACATCATCTCCCAGAAGTTCTCCACTACAAACTGCTCAGAAATGGTCAAAATTGGACCATAGTGAATACCCAGTGCAGAGGGTGCGATGCATATCACCTTCCTAGTGTAAAGGGTGCAATGCATACTGAATGGCCCCTCTATAGGGTGCGATGGGCGAGAATGGACAAATGGTAGAGACAGTTTGCGAGGTGGAAGATCATGGAATCTTCCAGAAGCTTCCCCTTTGACACTTGCCTCTCTATTTTCGACCAGGGATGAGTAAGAGATCATCAGTCTCCAAGTGGAATCGAGAACTATCAGAGAGAAGACACTAATCAAAACCCCAAAAGATGACTCACCTCCCTACAATCATCTATATATGGATCCCTCATCACAAAGATCTAGAGACTAGAATCTTGTATCTTGTAGAGAAGTGCTGTTGGTTTTCTGGTGAAACTTCATAGTGTTGGGTGATCTATGTTTTACTTGAGGTGAAGAAGCACTTTCTTGCTAGAGGATGATGCTGGGTTAGAACTATTGGTTGTAATCCTCTTGCATTTCTTGATATTAATAAATCTATTCAAGTTTTCCTCCATATTCTTGTATGTTTGATTATATATGCATTTGTACGGTTAACACATATCTGGTCCTGTGTTATTTATGAATATAGATCTCTATTCTTCGATAGTAGTATGCTGCTTTGATTCCACAGGTGCTCTTTGAAGCTGGGCAAATGAAGAAGAAGCGGCAAAAATCTATCAAGAAGGAGAGGAATCATGTAAGGAACCAAGCACAAGACTAAGGTTGGTGTCCTTTGTCCCACTCTTATCTATTTTCATAAAGGAAAGCGAAAGTAGACTTTAACTGTTTGTTTCTAAGATAGCTACCAGTCTTAGTGGGAATAGTAGCTCCGAGTGGACACTATTCCCAGTAACAATCCTAGCTTAAGATCCTTCTAGTAAGGCTATATTCAGGTACACAATCATGAAAACTCGAGATTGTGAGGAAAACAATATGGATTTTTCCGAGGCATCAACCTAAAGATATTCATTGTAGTTTGAGTTGTTGTTTTTGGATGGAAGTTTATTTCCATGTAATTTGTAGCAATTGAGTTCTTTAGAAACTCTATATATATTGTATATTTCGATATGGAAAGCGTTGATTCCTAGACCAAAGACATTTCTGTTTTTAAATAGTTGAGTATTTTCAAAGTTAATCAAGGAGTGTTTGTTTATGATTATAACAATATTGTTTCATATATTATTTCATCTTATGTTTCGTTATCTCTTTCTTCTTACATTTATGATTGTGTAGATAATTGGGAACTTAGGTTTGAATAAGAATTGGTCTCCTTGAAATCCCATGGAATAGTTATATTCAATATTGGGTTAATTAAGCAAAAAAATTGTTTTCTTTACTTACTCTACATTATTAGATGGTTTCCCTTCTATACAATTCCTACTTTTATTAATGTTTAAGCTAAAGGAGATTCTTCTAAGGGCATTCTATTTTTATTAAATAATTAAATATTCAGAATGGGTATATGATTTGTCTGATATCTCCTTGATTCTTTTACCAATATCTTTAAAATATTGTATATTATAGATAGATGTCTTTCGGATTAATAACATTATTAGGATTTCGTCAAAGTTTCAAACCAACTAATGTGGTTCATCCTCGGGACAAAGTGAAGAATCAATCGATCTTAAGGAATAAATAACATGGATGAATCATTGCCCAGAATTAGCTGTTGAAAATTAGCCGTTACTAAATTAGTTAATAAGGTAAGTAAAATATTATTAATTATTAGAGGTGGGGAGTTATTTATTAAAAATAATAATATATATTAGGTCTAAAAAGTAGCTCGTAGGAATAAAAATAAATACAAAATATTAAAAAATATCATATATATTTAAAAAAAAACTAACTGTTATGAATAAATAAATATTATATAATTTTAAATAATTAATTAAAGAAAAATGTTAAACATATTATATTATTATTTAAAACTAGCTGTTATAAAATATTTTTATTTCCAATTTTGAATAATTATTATTAAAATTCAATACAATATTTATATATTCCTAAACAACTAGGTTTTTTAAATCAAATATATATTTTTAATATTTTAGATTTTTATTTATAATTCCTAACAGCTAGTTTTTAACTAAATATATATTATTATTTTAATAAATAGCTCCCCACCTCTAATAATTAAGAATATTTTACTTACCTTATTAACTAATTTAGAAACGACTAATTTTCAGCAACTAATTCTAGGCAATGATGCATCCATGTTATTTATTCCTTAAGATCGACTCATTCTTCACCTTGTCCTAAGGATGGGCCACATTAGTTGGTTCAAAACATCGACCAAATCCTAATAATATTAATCTGAAAGACATATATCTACATTATGGATCACAAAAGTCTTAGACCTAAGATTGTATAATGTTACTATTTAATATCAACACTTTAGTTGTCCTTTAGAATAGAAAGGTTTATCTACTTAAACTAAGGTTCTTATTTCTTGAACCAACCATATTAAAAGAAAATCCTTCACATAGATTCTTCAACATAGTTCCTTAGCCTAAAATTGTCAACAAAGTGCTACACCTTCATGTGTTCCAACAATTATCCACGAAATGTTAGGGCTGTATTGTCTGCAAAGAAATCTATGGTTTTATTTGTTATGATTGAGGAGTTAATTTTTAAAATGTTAGATCTGTTTAGGTCTCTAGTGAATTCCTTCTATCCTACAATTGACCTAGTTGAGGAAGAATTAGTTTCCAAATTTGGGTCCTACCTATTTCTGCAAAAAAAATGAATTTACCATAAAATATCTAAAGCCAGATGCATATGCTGAACAACTATATTTCCCTCTCAAATATGTTATTTTCAAATTAGATGTTCAATTGGTCTTTTCCATGTTAACTTAGATTCTAGGATATAGTCATGATCAATTCATAAATTAAAATTTCTTAGGGTTTCTGATCTTACTTTCTTTGTCTAAGAGATTTAATTTTAGTTTGTAGGTTTCTGTGGAGTGGTTTTTGAGAAACTGAATTCGGATAATCCACAGTGTTCTTCATTATTATTTTTCGACGTTTTGAGCCTAGACCAAGACTCATCATCAGGATTGGTATACAAAGAAGAGAAAAGCGAAAGATAAATAAGGTGAAGGAGGGTTGCTAAGTATAAGCCGACCTTCTTTATATGATTAATCTTATTTTCTTTATTTAATTATAATATCATGATATATTTATTTGTTTGAATGTGTTTATGTTATTATAATTATTTATCTATTTACGTTATTATTATTATTCTTTATTCTTTATT
>APFE031000908.1:49108-68846 GCA_000404065.3 Pinus taeda | reverse complement strand
ATCCGACGGTTCATTCTCTCCTCGGTATTACCGACACTTGATCCGTGGCTTAACACCTGATTGGTCCATGATCTCTATCTAAAGAGCATGGAGGGTCATTTGTAGGTTAACTATTCATCAGAGAAGCTTATGTAAAATTTCATTCTTTTATTAATAAATTGCCTAAAGTGGCCGCTTTGGCTCAAGCCGTGGACTGTTTCCCTCTTTGAGGGTTTTAACCACGTCAAAAATACTGGTGTATTGATCCGTGATCTGTTTGTGAGCAATGTCCTTTGGTGTTCTGTCTGAGGAACTTACCCTGTAAATTCCTACATGGTATCAGAGCAAGGTTAAAAAAAACGGCTCTGAAAATGGCTTTCGGATGAAGAAGTTATGGCTTTTTGAAGAAAAGTTGATGAAGGCACCGACGAAGTGCGGGAATGTGGGGAAATGAAAAAAAGGCCCCCTTTCCAACAAAAAGGAGACTTGAACTCAAGACCTCTACTCTCATATATTAGCTTTGAACCAAGTGAGCTAAACTAAAAATTTTAGAGAGAGAGAGAGAGGGGGGGGAGGGGCTTTGCTTTTTTGGTCACTGAAGCTTTGGGTTTCGTGCTTTCTTGAGAAAGCTATTTTTCCTTACAAAACAAAAAACACAAAACCCAGCGCGGACATACAAAAAAAAACAAACCCTTACGACTTGAAGTTAGCTTTACCCGGAAACTAAATGTTTTCCTCAATGTTTCTGATTTTCCGAGATCACACTAAAGCACAGCGGAAAAGAGCATATGCATGAGAAAAATCCTTCCTCTTTGTTTTTGATTTGCCCACATCGCACATAGTCGCAGGGCAAAGAGCATACGCAGAAATGGAAGGTATAGATCCGGTAATAAAAAAGAAGATAAATAAACCGAAATAATAAATAGAGAGAAAATAACTAGAAACTGCAAATAAACACTGTATACCTCCAGATCTTAAAAATGACGTAGCTAGGGCTACCAGAAACCATTTCGCGTGAAACAAAAGGGGTTCCTTAGTGGAACAGATGCTCCTAACACAATAGAGCAGTCCTCTCAGCCCGAAAGCAATCAAAAACATCAGATCTAGGAAACGATAGTCGGATGCAGTTCTATCGGCTTCAGATTTGGATCACCAATGGACGCAGCCCTCAAATAGCTCTGATACCATGTAGGAATTTACAGGGTAAGTTCCTCAAACAGAACACCAAAGGACACCGCTCACAAATAGATCACAGATCAATACACCAGTATTTTTGATGTGGACTATTTCCCTCTTTGAGGGTTTTAACGACGTCAAAAATACTGGTGTAATGATTTGTGATCTGTTTGTGAGCGGTGTCCTTTGGTGTTCTGTCTGAGGAACTTACCCTGTAAATTCTTACACCTCCTCAACAATCCATTCCTCGATTATGCATTGAAGAGAGTATTTGTATTCATATGCTTTATTAGAGCCCTTTCTCACAAAATAACCTCCACAAATTTGTTGCGAAAAGGGCTAGGTTAAAGGATCATGTGTCAATAATGCCTCAGCCTCCACATACAATTGACTTGGAAATGGACATTAACCCAATTAGATGGATCCTCTTTACTGCACCAAAAACCCGACCAAACAAACTTAGCGACCATTGAGTCTATCCTGTTAATGAAATATTGAGGAAGATGAAAGAGATGCATCTAGTAGACCGAGATGTCAATCAAGACAACCTTTGTCATAATGACTCTTCCACCCAATTTCAACCATATTTGGTCCCAACAAACATTTTTTATATTTATTTTATTTCGAAAGAAGACATTCCCAATCATTCAATAAGTACTTGCTGAGCTTTAGAAAACATCTTAGGTATTTAAAACCATATATCATAGAGAGTATTTTTATTCCAAACAGGGATGCTATTTCAAGTACTTCTAGGTCATCCACCACCACATCTATTAGTTCAAATTTTGTCTTTGTTTATGTAGAGCACAAAAGATTTACTGAAATCCATGAAGATCCTATGAAAAGTGACCCACTTAGAGAGTATTGTTTCACAAGCACACAGTGCGTCATAAATAAGCATCAGCTGAGAAATTTTTCATCCTTTGGAGATTTTGCATCCATATATCAATGTTTCCTCAAACCTTGCCTTAACTCCCCTATTGAAGGCATCCACGATTAGAATGAAAAGAAGCAAAGATAGTGCACATCATTGGCGAAGCCCCCTATAAATTTTGAAGAAATGGGTTGGCATCCCGTTGATGAGAAAAACCATAGACGTTGATGTTATGGAAGATATTATCCACTCCACATGCTTGTGCAAAAAACCATTTTTATATAGGATCATTGAGAGAAATTCCCTATCCACACCATCATACACACTGTGGACATGAACTTCATGTTCCTTTTAATTTCTCTTCAATGGGAGAGTTTATAAAAAAAATGAACATAATAGATGTTGGTACATAATTCAAACTTCTTAGTTTAGTTGTTTCACTTGAAGTAATCTTTAACAAGCTTTTTATATCCTCCATTACCAACCATAGAATTATCAAATTCTCTAGCATTGCTTTGTAAGTTTATATGAAACATTTTTTAAATAAATCATTTGATTTTAACCTACATGTTTGAGGTATATATTTCTCACCTTCACATGTTTGTATTTCTTTCATTGTCTCAAGTAACATCTCTATCAATCTCATCAACAAATGTTTTTTTCCTTCTAGAACCCTGTGTTAGGGAGAAAAGTGTGCAGAGCTAGATGATGTAAATGAGTGCTTATGACTGACCATCCTCTCCAGGAAATCCCTTTCATACCCCAATGTATGTCCAAATCCATATTGGATTTGTTGGAAAGATGGACCAATTGGACGACCCAACCTTAAGGTTGTTAACGGAAATGTTGTTTTGAACTCATTTGGGATGTCTTCCATCCATTTCTGTAAGATTGGATATGTTTATTTTTTGGGAGATATGTTTTAATTATGAATAATTCATTTGTTTTGAATAAAAAGAATGCAAGAATAATTTTGAGAAATAATTTATGTGTCACTCAATGGAATTATTCTTGTGATTTTGATTAAAGTAAAAAGAAAAAAATATATTAATGTTAAAGAAATATTATCATGACATTATGTATTTATGATTGTCTAGATCATTGTAAAATGTAAATTATACTAAAAGTATATTTTCCATGGATAAAAGTATATTTTCCATGGATGTAAGATTTTAGGGACTCAATTTTTTTTTACATATAGAGAATGAGATATGGATTTTTTAAGGTCAAAGAAATTTTGATTGAAAAATTACTTGTATAGTGTTAAAACAATAGGATTTCAAAATTATTCTAGTAATTTTTATTTGATATAATTTTCTTTATAGAAAATTATTGTAATTTGAATTTTGTGTTAAAATTCATATTTTTCTATGTACAATTGTGAACTAACAAATGACATGATTATTTCAAAATTTAACAAAATTGTAATAAAGTTAAATAGGGGTTAATAGAATCATGGAGTATTCTAGCCAATAATATTTTTAAGAGAAAATGGGTTGTAACTAAAACACTAAGGTTTTGGATTAGTATTTCAAGATATTGAAAGCCCAACTTAATAGACACTAAGTCTATTGTTGAGAACAAAAATATACCATGGAATCTTTAGGATATAGGGTGGCTAAAAATATAGATACTTATATAAATATAATACTCGATGCAAGAAGAAACACATAAATGTTGGAAACTATTTTACGAGACATGGAATAAAAATTTCAACATTTAATGATATTACAAAATTAGGGGAGAGGCATTTCTAGAATAAATATTTGATAAATTATCTACAATTATTAGGAATATGAAAGGAAACTCATTGAAATAAATAAGTATAGAATGATGCTTTGTCTACATTATTTTGTGTGGCATTTCACAATGATATGAGAAATCCCACTCGTGATATGAGTTTGTATAGATTAAATGTTAAAATGAATTGTTATTAAGAAAATGAGAACATTAAATAACTTTACAAGAGAAAAGATACCTCCAAAACATTAGGAAGAGAAAGAATCTATGAATGTAACAAATTAAGCTTTAATTTATAATAGGACATCAAAATTCATAATGATTTTTTTGTTTGTTTGTTTTGTAATGACTAAGTAGTCTAGAAGGCCTACATATATTATGTAGAGTATAGTTATGATATAGATGTGTGTAGTTTTTTTGTCAATACTTCATAAAATTTAATTATTAATAAATATTATCTATTTATAATATATTTCATTAATTAGGTATTATGATTAGCTTTATTCCTAAAGTTAGGTATTTTAATATAAGATTGGAAAGATGATGTACTAATTCTTATCCAAAATAAAATATCTTCTAAACATTATAATACTTCATTTACTAATTTTTGTAAATTATTATAATGGATAAAACCAAACTAAGTTAACATTTTAATCAAAATGTTTCTAGCCAAATAAAAATCATTCACATATTTTTTAGATAAAATATTCTAACTTAATTTAACAACGAATAAAAATACAATCCTGGTATATATAAACTCATCAATTATAATTTTCCCATTTAACATTCAACTTATAATATGATAATATATTATATGAGTTTGATAATAAATAATTTATTATTAATTATCATATATGTTCAATTATAATGTATACTCTATACAAACATAACTCAATGTTGTTGCAACCACAATCGTGTTAGAGAAAAAAAATTGTGACACTTTAAAGACTGACTAGCTAGTTCACAATTTTCTTTAAAACAAAATACATTAAACCCATAAGTTATCCTATTCCACTACAAAAGATGATATTATGGTATTCCGACCTTGTCACTATTGTGATATTTCCACAGTCGAAGATAATCAAGCTTTTATAGTATCATGGGAAATGTTAATTAAATTAAATTGAAGTTACACTTAAATAAAATATGTTCTTAAATATCATTACTTTTAACAAATCCTTTAATGACATATAAAATTAATAAATTTGGAATTTAAATAATACTGATATACTTATAATTTAATATAAATAAATAAAAATAATTGATATGATCAAATATCATGGTAAAAAATTACACCTATGATGAAATTTAAACATATATTCCCTTACTTTTATTGAAATGAAAATCTAAAAATAATGCCCAACAATAAAACATCTGAACGAATTAATTCATATAATTCAAAAATCAAATTAACTTTAATATAATAGAATTTTTAGAAGTTTTCATTTAGATTCAAGGCCCACTAGATTCGCACAAGCTATCTTGAGATAAGATAATTCTCTCCTGCCAGATTTAGAGTTATAAGAGAATCTCCAAACTAGCATGTCTATTTTTAATTTTGGATTACACTGGATGGAGATTGTGTGGAATATAACTCGGGCCTTTAAATCAATCTAATCACTGAGCAAAATAATTACTTAACCAACAAAATTGGAAAGTAGGGTGTTAAAACACTCAATCTTCCATAGCTTTAATCTCTCCCATGCTGCCACTGCAAAGAAATAAAAACACTAAGAAAATTAATGAAATTAAAATACTAAGTAAATTAATGATATCTTTGTGTGCATACTACACTTAAAACAAAGAGTTGCAACAAGGAAAGAAAATACAAATGCAAGGAAAAACATCATGTTTGCAAAAAAAAATGAACATGATAGATGCTGGTTTACCAAAATGATGAGCATGATCCATGTTGGTACATAAGTCAAACTTCTTAGTTTAGTTATTCCATTTGAAACTATTTTTAAAAACTTTTTAGATCCTACATTACCAACCATATAATAAATAACTTCCTTGGCATTTCTTTGCAAGTTTAGATTATACATGTTCTAAATTAAAACATTTCAAACTAACATTCACATTTGAGATATATAATTCTCACCTTCATATGTTTGTATTTCTTTCATTGTCTCTTGTAGCAGCTCTATCAAGCTCATTAGCAAATGCTTTTTTCCTTCTTGAACCTTGTGATGGAGGAGGAAATTGTGCAGAATTAGATGATGTATATGAGTGCTTACGAGTGACCATCCTCTCCAAGAAATCTCTTTCATGCCCAAGTGTATATCCAAATCCATCTTGCACTTGTTGGAAAGATGGAGCAGTTGGATGGTCCAACCCCAACGTGATTGATGTCAATGCTGTTTTGAATTCACTTGCAACATCTTCCATGCATTTTTCTAAGAAGTGCAAATGTGACTCATCACCAGGTAATTGCATAAGTGACTAAAAAATATGCCTAATATTTTGCGAGATCTTTTCTCATTTGTGACTTGGATCAACATTAGTGGAAGAATCCATGGAATAATTAACATTATCATTTACCTACAAAGAAAAAAAACAAACAATCATAACAACAATAAAAGAGTGATAAAAAACATAATTAACATTATCATTTACCTACAAAACAAAACAAAAAATAGTCATAACAATAGTAAAAGAGTGATAAAAAACATAAAATTAACCAAGTTATGAAATTATTACCATGACATCAACATAAGAATCCATGGAAGCATTAACATTATCATTTACCTACAAAGAAAAAAACAACTAGTCAAAATAATATTAAAAGAGTGATAACAAATATAAAATTTAGAGAGTTATTAAATTATTACCATGACATCAACATCCAAGTTATCCACACTTTCAAAGTCATCATTTTCACATATCTATGAACAAAACATTGTACGGTATTAGATCACAATGACTATTATTTATTATTATTGATCTACATATTCAATGAAATACTCAAATCACCTGGTTTTGGGTTGTTGCATTGATTCTTGCTTCTAGATTTTCTTGTTCCAACCTTATTTTTTCCCTCATCATGCTAACCTTGATGACATGTTTGCAAAGATATCCATTTTTTGCCCAATCACAATCACATATAGCAAAACTTGAACTTGAATGGCATACCATATATGATTTATCTATATCATGTTGGCTTTGCACCCATGCTATTGAAGATTATGAGTGGTGCAGTGTCACATTACAATCTAGAATAGATTGTGCCCATATCCATGAATGAGCTTCTATTTTCTCCACCTTATAGTTTCTATGGAAACCATTTTCCTTTACACATTGACGCCACCAATAAAAAGTGTGGACCACTGAACACAAGTGATGCACCAACCAATCCACTTGACGATGTGAAGCTGCTTGTATTGACTTCAAAAGAACTTGTTTCAAATGGGAATGGTAGGATTCAATAGCGTCATTTGTTTCTTTTCTGGCATCCTTTAAGTGACGACAACATTTTGCCCACATTTCTGATTAACACAAATAAAGTATGTCAATAGTCAATACAATTATACCAAAAATATGAAAATTAAAGCTACAAAAATCAAACCTATTCTATCCAACCATCCTGCTTGAAAGTAGTCAACAAAGGAGGTTTCCTCTTGGAAGTCATTTAGAAATTTGTTGGTCTCCTCAAGAGCAGAATTTGCATTTTTGTGGTTGTGCATAATGTCACCTAGATGCTTAAACATGGCACGTCTTGTAGTATCATCTTTCACTTTCATTACAAGATTTTTTAACCATGCCCTTCTAACATGCAAAATGCATAAGTAGACTTCACATTTAAATATCGCCGTATTACACATAAATGTCATACAACGTTAAATATATATATTTATATAGTGAGTCTATAATTATGTATATAACATTTCATTTTGAGAAATGAAGAAAAAACACACTCATATCTCTATACCTAACTACACCAATCTCAACAGCCGCATCATCTACCATGAATGCATTTAACTTCCACTCCAACATACCCATGCGAACTTTAAGAAGTAGCATCTCCATCCACTTGGTGATATAAGAAGTCATAGATCTTGACATGAGAACCCATGCCACTAGAACACCATTATGTTGGGAATCAAATGCCAAATAATGTATAAAGTTCAAATTGCATAAAAATAAATAAAAAATTAGGTATATCCTTGGATTATCTTATAAATAACAAATGATGATAAGAAAATACATAGTAATATAAAATAAGAAATTAGTTATATACTTGGATTATCTTATAAATAGAAAATGATAATAAGAAAATATATAACAATATAAATATACCTTAAAGTGATTTGTCCCAAATGTAGAATCCATTGCTAATATACTATCATGACCATATTTTCTCATCCATTCTAGTTGTAGTGGTTGTTGAATGCCTAAAATGAATGGAGTGTGTCCCTCATCATCTATGGCATTGTCAAACTCTGAGTAGTAAAATACTTTATTAGGATTTGTTGCTTGCCATATACGCACACTTTGAGCATCATTATTATCAAACATGTATTGGGCATGTTTCAATCTCCTCTCTATATTGCCAATGTCGTCACGAGTAAGAAAATCATTTCGATCAAACTCAGCTCTAGATGATGTTACTTTATCATGCACTAATTCATGATGTTTGTGATGTACACATTCAGCTGACATTCCCAACAACAAACATCTTTCTACCCATTGATGTAGTTCATTACTAACATGGGGTGCATGGTATGCTCTCGTGCCTACAAAATCATCAACCTCCTGTCCATGACAAGGTTTACTTGTAATATCTACATGGTTCATCTCAACGTAAGTGATCAAGGCACGTTCTGGTGTTTTCTTAGATATGTGAACACTAAAATGACATGTGCAACCACGTCTTAGATGCTTACGACCTGAATGACTCCCTATCCCATTTTCAAGCACTTTTGATATATCATAAGACAATGCATCAATATCTCCATAATCTTGTGGCCCATATGAACACTAAAACCTGAAAGAAACAACAAGATATTAACACGTCACAAAATGAATATAAAACAAAATTATTTGAAGAAAAAATTAGTAGAAAAATGCTTACGTTATATATTCCAATGGCTAGTCAACTCTATATTTTTTATTTCCAATATTTTCTTCTTTTGATTTTTTGATAAAACTTTTTCAAAAGCTTGTTGGATACAATAGATTTTTGATCTCCCCAATAACAAACTCATTATATCTGCTTGATTTTATCCAAGCCACATTGTTAGCTCCAATCATACTCCAATCCAAATCAAAAGAATAAAATATTTCTTTTTGTGGATCTTGCACTTTAAGAGCTTGAAGTTGTTTCCATTTTGAACACCTCTACAAGATATATAACTCAAGTTAGTTTCTCATAAGTTTGCAAAAAAATGATATGTTCCATTGGAAAAGTCAATGATTTTTGTGCTTAAAATACCAGATAGGTATCAAATGGAAATAACTTATCATGTTGATTATCATATTCAACGATAATTTTCTTTTTTCCTATTTTTATTTACATATAAACATTTTTAAAATTGACATATTGAAAATAGCCTGAAATTTGAATTTCAAAGTTAAATATCCATGGAAACCACATCATGTGAAGCCAACAAAGAAATTATCCACACCATAACCACAAAGAAATTATTCACCGTAACCACATCCTCTTTTAACTTTGAAATTCAAAAATCTTTAAAAATTTTCAATCTACATAATTTTTTTAAGATTCAATATAATATGTTTAATGCTCCAAAACACATGAATTTCTCATCTAAAAACTCAAGTTTAACAGTGTGATGAGGAGTGTTTCTAAATTTGCAGGTCACTTTCTGGGTACGCTATATTCTAATTGTTTCTGGGTATGCTATATTCTAATTGTTTGGTGCCACATTTGAAGGAGAGAAGCTAAAACTTAAAAATTTAAATGTGCTTTACATGTTATCTAAATTTACTAAACAAGGGAAAATGTGACTGGAGATTGTATTAGAAATATTTTCATTTGATGTGCTATATTCTCCTCACAGTAATCTATTCATTATTATTCTGAAGATTTAAAAATACCATGGTAAGGAGGTGAACCTGATATGCTTTGGAGAGCTACAACTCCAGTATTTTTTTTTTAGAAAGGAAGCCTTTTTTCCTTTGAGATAAGTGTGGTAGAAACAACATACACGCAACAACTCTACTATTAGTCTAGTTTCCAATTTAATAGACTATGAAAAAACAAATTTAATATCCCAATCTACTTTAAGTAATAAACTATAAATCAAAATCAAACACTTCATGATCACAAATAAAAATTTCTAAATTAAAACTTTAATCCATTTCAAAAAATATATAAACACTATCCAAAACTAATTAACTATTCATCTATTATTTAGTAAAAAGTGTTACCAATACTAATAGAATAAACCAAATATCAAATAACATTACTAATGACTTATCACCAAAAAACTATTTTCCTTATTAAGAAGTGATCCAACTCACTTTGACCACCAAAACAAACTAAAATAGAAAAAATACATGAAAATGATAAGAGTAACATACTTTCATATCTCACCCAAAAATAATAATTTTACCTTCTAAAAAAACCTATAATAAACCTATAATAAAATAACATATAAAATTAGGCTTCTAGAGATATATTAAATTACCATATAAAATCAAATTTCTTCACTAAATATCATTGTTTTCATTTGGCATTTCTAAACCGTGCTAAAACAAAATCACTTATTCTGTTTTTGTAGAAGCTACACTGTAAAAAAATATATATTACAATCAAGACACCATAATCTCTTGGGTGAAGACACTATTTTAGGGAATTTTCGCTCATTACTATTTGTTTTTTTAATGGAAAGTTAATTCAGAGCATTTGGTTGCAAAAGAGTGAAAACCACACCATAAAAAATATATATTACAATTGCTTCAATGAGGGCACTTAACTTTAGGGAATTTTCACAGAGCATTATTATTTTTTTTAATAGAAAATTAATTTGGGGCATTATGTTGCAAAAGAATATTTTTTTTAATAGAAAATTAACTTGGGGCATTTTGTTGCAAAAGAATAAAAAAAACACAGTAAAAAACATTGTAATATATGGGCATAAAAATTTAAATATCGTTTAAAGATGTCTGTGTTTGATGCAAAAACATGGAAATTCTATAGAGGAAAGTGTAGCCAGGAACATATCGCCTTGACTTCAACCTAATGGGGATGAGATTATGGGGTGAACCAAAATCCCATTTCCCCACTAAATCGTCCTTGAGGCCTATGGGTTATGAGCCTACGAAGCCTTTCAGAAACTTCCCATTGTTCTTCATCCACACATGAACTTTCTTCTCAAGGCTATTTGCTGCTGTTGCTGGAACTACTTGTTCGACCTCTTTGATCCTCGAGATCTCTCAGCAAATCCTTGAACTCTTTTTCCCAAAACATTTCCTGCTGGTCAGTAGAATCTTGCTTCACCTCCATTTCCATTCTAGCAGATGCTTCTCCATCCTTGCTTTCCTCTCCATCTTCCACCTTACTGCTCCCACCTATTACAGTCACGGCCTGCTCGCGGGCCCTCCATTTCTTGGTGAAAGGATGAAGCAGTTTCACCCGATGATTGGAAACATTCGCTCGTCGTCTAGTTTCTTGTACGCCAGAAGTTCACCAATGGACTCCATAGAACCAAGTGCATTCTCCACAAGCTCACGCACAGTCGTATAAAGACTCTTGCTCAGGTTATCAAAACTAGCAATGTTTTTGTTTTCTATGAAGAATTATGCAAGGGACTTTTGCGTAAGAATGCTTTCTTTGCCTTTAGCAGGATTTTTAGATTTTGCCTTCTTTTTGTGCTTGGGCTCAAATGGATTGCTGTCACTTTCTTCTGAGTCAATTTCTGCTACTTCTTCCTCTGCTGGTTCTTCACAAAACTCTACCAAAAACCATGCACACTGACGTGCTTATTATGTAGCATTCGTACTTACATTTTCAGCAGAAAGAAAACTGGAAGAACAATTCAAACAAAAAACATACAAAGACACAAATTCACAAAGAGGCATTTTCATTATTTACAAACTCATATTACAATTTTAAGGCATCTCAGCCTTAATCAAGAACTCTCTAGCAACTACATTTTTCCCTCTCTCACACGCATAGGGTTTTATCCTCCCTTGATTCACTAATGAATCCTTAAGTTCTTGTTATACATACATTCAGTTTTAACTAATTTTTTTAACTAAAATTTGTTCATTAACTGAATTCTGTTCAAGTTTGGCATGGTTGTCAATGTGGTTGTCCACATGTATTCTTTCTCTAATTTTTTTTCCATTAAGGGTTCGGATGCCCCTGCATCATAACCGTTCCAATGTCTTCCGAATGAATTTTGAATTTAAAATTGGTGAATTAGATCACCACTTTCAGCCACTTTGTTTTTTCGCCGAGTCTGATATTATGATCCTGTTTTCACTGAGCCTGATATTACAACATCCATTGCAGGTCTATTCACTACGTATTATGTAACACTAATTATGACTTTTTTCATGAATGAGAAATTTGGAGGGGAAAATGAATATTTTGAATTTGTTCAAGATGGCAGGCACGTTGGAAGAGAAGGGATGGACCACCAAGGCGAGAATTAATTTAAATTATCGATTAAACTTTAAATGACACCTACTCAGTTCGGAAGTTTTAAAACATTTCAGTCACGACATCCGGAGGGTTTATAAACAGAGACATTAGTGGAGATGGAGGGACCCAGTGAGCCATGTAGACAGGTCTTTGCAACTTGCAATCGAGATAAGCTCGGCAACTTAGGAAGGGAAAATGAAGCCAAGGCAACTAATAATCATACAAGTAAGCTCATGATTGGTTCATCGACTATTACACTGCAAACAACATTTGACTTTAATGTCAATATTTCAATCTTTTGGCTACAACTCATCGTCACCAATATCGATTGATACCACTGATGTGTATACAATGCGATAGCTATACCATTAGATTTTTGACTAGCACAGACCTGTTCAAATATCTCCTCAATGCATTTGTGGATCTTTAGGATGAAACTATACCAATCTCAAGGGCTAATATTTTTCAAAATTCAATTGATATGATTGGGAAAAACTGCTTTTCCTTTATTCTATATTTTTGTTGTTTCTACTCTTGATTCTGCCGCATGTTCGAAGTGTAAAATGGTGAGAAGTCAGAAAATCTAAGTGTAAACTACCCAATCCTATCGGCCAGGTAAATGTGAGTTAATCAAATGAAAGATAGCTTTTGTATCAATTTTCAAAGCATACCATAACTTTTTAGAAAATAAGATTTTTTATAAATAAATTATAATTATTAGGTAAATGGTAATGATTTAATTTCCGTAAAATATTTTAGAATATTTTTTTATAGTGTATTCAAATAAAAATTTAATTTTTATTTATAAAATAGTTATGTTTTTCTAACTTTTTGATTAAATTGATTAATTAAAAAAATTATTATATGAAATGAGTTATGTTTTTTTGGATGTGTTATATTGTAATGAAGCTTATTTACAAATTAAGAATCTCCATGGTAAAATGGGAATAAATATCCATGAATAAAAATCTTGTTCCATATTTATATGTGTTTAACTTATAAATTAGATACTTGAAGATTAATTGTAATGAAGGTTAATGTGATCTAGTAGGAGGATGACAATCACTAGGGTTGTATGCAATCACCTGAAAAGCGTTAATGAAATCAAATAGATTGCTTTGGGAAGATCAATGATTCCACGACAAGGTTTGAGAAGACTGTGAGGAGCTTCTCCTTGTGTGGTGGTAGCTCTCAATGCTGAAGTTTTGTGGGAAACGACCAGCAGTTTCAGATCTGACCAGTTGATCAAACATGCGTTCCAATAATTTCCTTTTGACGCAGAATCCAGATCTGTATTTCATTTAGTAAATCTGGTAGAGACTTCCTAGGCAAGAGCAGATCTGGTTTTTTTCTCTACACTTATGCAAGATCTGCATATGTCAAAGTAATGGCAATTGAATACATAATGAAATCATGGATGGTTTGGATATATAATGAAGTTTTGAGTCAACAACATTATGGCTTGATGGATCTCACGATGGTGATGTTTTCTATACGATATGCAGATCGTAGAAGCCCTAAAATTACTGCCTCAACCTCCCTCACTTTCATATTCGTAGAGGAAGAAAATGATGTTCCCAAATCCGAAGTAGTCACCCAATCTCCCCAGTGCCTAAATGAGGTTATGATGGGTTGGATGCAAAGTACTGGGGAATTACAAGCTGTGGGTTTCGTTACCACAGATTGCGAACTTGTTTTCACCTTGTGCAACATCTATCGACCTCCCAGTAACAGATCCAGATAGGTGATGGTGGGAGGTCTTCACTAGGAAATATTTCTTAGGAAAAAAACCTCGATCTCATTGTTTCTCTTTGGATCTATCGATTTTCTGAAGAGAGGGACCTCCGAAAAAGAGATTATCTTCAGATTTGCATACTTTTTTCAAAATACAAGCTCTAAGTCCCCAATTTGGTTATACCCAACGTACTTACCAGACCCTCGAATGGGTTCTACAAAACAGTGTTTCTGGTTCAAATCTTTGCACCAACTCTGTGATTTCCTACTATTTAATGATGTTGAGCTTCTAGCTTGAGGACTTTTCTATTGTTGTTGTGGGGTTACAATGTACGTACGACCTTAGGAGGTGCGAGATGGGTGTGGTGTTGCCCTTGATTTACAACATGAATTGAATGCAAACAGAGAGTGCAGACCGATTGAGACTAATAAAAGGTTGGATCTTGAAGATCAATCACCATATTTGCTTGAAGGAGCCCCGATCCAAATCTTTATCAGAACACTGGGAGGGAAATTTTTTCTATGAAAGTCTGGAATTGGGAGTGGGTAAAATCTCTTAAAGAAAATATTTAAGATAAGATGGGTATCCCAGCTAGACTTTAAAATAAGATTTATGTAGGGAAATCATTTTAAGAGGAAAACAAGTTACATGCTTATGGCATTAGTCTCGATTGGACCATCATCCTTAACATGAGACTTCTTGGAAGATGCCCTAGATCTAGCTCAAAAGGTCGAGCTTCATTCAAATATGTAGTCGAAGGGAAGGTGGAGCCACAAAAACAACCAGAAGAACCTCTCACTCTTCATGGTCCCTATATAGGGAGGAGATGACCCAGGTACCAGCTTTGACAACTAACTTGCCCTAGGTAAATGAGATTTATGTTGATTTCCATGCAAGAGTAGTTATATGTAGATTTAATGGATTATGGGCCAAATCGAAGGCACTACATCAATGGATTTTTTCTACTTGGACAAAAAGTTGTGATATCCATATATGTTCTAGGGGTTTTTTCATTCTAAAATTTGATACAACAAAAAATAAGGATTATGTATTAAATGAGGGACCATGGTTTTGGGACAATGTGATTCTATTCATGATATCTTTGGTTTCCAGGTTTTGATGCAAACACCGTGGTGGTCTCCAAAATGCTCGTGTGAGTAAGTATACATAATCTACTATTGCACTTTTCACATCACAAAGTATTGGAAGGAATTGGGAATTCTTTTGGGGAAATTTTTAAAGGTGGATGCATATAGAGTCACAAAAGGCATCTTTACTTTTGCCAAAATCTGTGTAGAGGTAGACCTTAGTAAAGGATTACCGAATTGCATTTTGTTATTTAACAATTATTTGCAGTGGTCACGACCCCTTGACTATGAGAATACAACGTTTTGTTGGCATACATGTCTTCAAACCTATCATCTTCAAAGTGTGTGTCCTTAAGTTAAAAAATATCCCAAAAGAAAAAAGAGACAACCTCAAAAGCCAAAAGGATGGTAGTTTTCAGAAACTCATGAAGAAAAAACAAAATATGCAGAAATCATAGAAAACACCACAAACATAAATTCTCTAAAATCCTAGGACACTTCGCAGAAGGATGAGGCCGAGCATAAATCTGCATTAGTTCCAACGCATTTCATACAAAAACGACAGATTGAGATGATTACATATAAAAAGAAGTAAGTGGTACTGAAATCATTCATCAGAAAGTTTGGATTCTCGAAAAGAAACCTCGTCAAATGTAAAAGAGAATGAAATGACTACTGTATCATCCACGCCCAACTCTAGTGGTTGACGGAAAGTGAAAGAAAAGGTAGAAAATAGTAGGATGGTGTAGCTCTGTGATGAGTTTTTATTGATCTTTGATATCTGGATCTGATGTTTTATGCATATGCTTTTTAGCATCTACAATATGTAATTTTGTTTAAAATGAATAAAATTGCACTTTTTCCTTGGGAAAAAATGTTTAACTTATAAATTAATTCTTTCTTTATAAGACGTGATCGGGTGTATTGTTAAGGCACTCCTAGATGTTAGGTCACTCGTACAATTCCCTTCCCATGACCATGATGTAGATGTAGCCTCAAAAAGGCAGAAGTTACAAAAAAAATAATTTCTATAATAATAATAATAATTTATTTGGTTTTATGATTTTTTTAAATTTTAGCTCCAAAACACTTAGAGAGATGATATCTCTCAAGATGCAACATCCAAAGGACTAAATAATTTTATTTATTATTCACATTTTCTTCAATAAAATGTTAATACATATTTATATGTAGAACTGTTCCTCAGGATCAACATGTCAACTTACAAAAATTTCCTGAGGATGAACATGTCAGCTTACAAAACTTGAATGTTGGGTTGTGTTACATTCTTTCCACGACTAGCCCACGTAGTTAGCCGGGGGTTAAAAGGGGGGTGGAGCACCCCCTTTGTTGCTCCGATTACGTAGTGGGGGGAGTCACAGGGGGTTTGAGGGGTGCAGGTAACCCCACTCTATGGGGTTCGAGGCAGCGCCCCGGAAAATTTTGGTTTTGGACCCTATATTTGGTTCGGCGAACCTACCTATGGTTTTGTGCATGTTTTTCGTACATGGTTTTGGACGCGATGGTTTTTGGTCCATGGTTTTGGACGCAATGGTTTTCGGTCCATGGTATTGGATGCTTCGGCATGTATAAATATGTGTTGTAACATTGAAAGGAACATAATGAAAAATCAAGCTGGTAGTCCCGATTTTGGGATCCAGGGGAAAATCTTTGTGTATATGTTTTTTATGTCTTATCCTCTCGCATTGTTTATTTTCTATGTTTTAGAATTCGTATGCAGGTAATTTATGTACGGGGTTAAAACCTACATTTGGTATCAGAGGTGTTTTGGCTTCAAGGGGACGTCTTTGTTACTGGGGGGTTTTGCTTGGGCTTGTGGTAGACCTTGTTCAGTGGGAGATCTGCAAGATCGATTCTGGTGGTGAAAGAAGATGGCGAGTAGTGGAAAGATAAAGATCGAGAAATTTAATGGTTAGAGTTTTAAGTTATGGAAACTCAAGATGGAGGATCTATTGGTGGATAAATATCTATGGATCACGATAGATCCAGGTACTTAATGAACAAGAGTGTCTGATGAAGAATGGAAGAAGTTGGATCAGAAGGCAAAGAGCACAATACGATTGTGTGTCTTAGAT
This sequence comes from Pinus taeda, assembly GCA_000404065.3. Lineage (NCBI taxonomy): Eukaryota > Viridiplantae > Streptophyta > Pinopsida > Pinales > Pinaceae > Pinus > Pinus taeda. The sequence goes on along the minus strand of APFE031000908.1, from coordinate 51,547 downwards.
TCAGTATTGCTAAATGTATCAGGGGAAGCTACAACGAAGGCTTTATGGGACAAGTTAGGGACTTTATACCAATTTAAGTCTCCGGTGAATAAATTGTTCCTATAGAAAAAGCTGTATAACCTGAGGATGAAAGATGGAGACTTAGTGACAGAGCATCTAAACGCATATAATAATGTGGTAAGTCAGTTATCATCTGTTGATATTAAAATTTCAGATGAAGATAAGTGCATCAGTTTGTTGTGTTCTCTACCAGATTCGTGGGATAGTTTGGCTATTGCAATAGGTAACAATGCAACTACCTTGCAGTTTGATGAAATTCTCATCCTTGCTGATGGAGGAAATGAGATGGAAAAATATGGAGAGCCAGAATGGTGATGCCTTGTTTGTACGAGGACGGTCCCAGAACATAAACAAAAATAAGTCATCGAGTGGGAGGTCTAAATCTAGAGGGAGATATAAATCTCTAGGAAAACCTATAAAGGTGGTGTGCTGGAAATGCGGAAAGGACAGATAACGGTGGAGAGTTTTACAATAAGGAATTTAAAGTATTCTGTAAGAAGTGTGGTATAGCATGGCAGAAGACTACTCCATACACACCTGAGAAAAATGGAGTTGAAGAAAGAATGAATAAGACATTGATGGAAAGGCAAGAAGCATGCTCAGTGGTGCCGGGTTAGGACAGGAATTTTGGGCAGAGGCGATGGAGACAACATGTTATTTGGTCAACAAATCACCTTCATTAGTGTTGGAGGATAAGTCTCCACAAGAGGCATGGATTGGTAAGAAACCCTATCTTTCACATCTGAGGGTATTTAGATGTGATGAATATGTACATGTTCCAAAGGAGAAATGAACCAAGTTGGATAGTAAATCTGAAAAGTGCATCTTTATTGGGTATAAGGATGGTTTAAAGGGTTATAAGCTCTGGAACCCAGTCACAAGGAAGGTTGTGTACAACTAAGATGTGGTGTTCAGAGAGGTGAAAGATGTTTTAAACATGAAGTCCAACGAAAGGAACCTGAGAAGATAGAGTTTGAGCTAAAGGAGGAAGAATCAGACTCTACAACAGAGGAGGAATCAGAAGATGAAGAGCCACAAACTCCTGCTGTGAGAAGATCAGTTCGAGAAAGAAGGCAGCCTGAAAGGTATAGTCCATTTGCTTTCTTTTCAAATTTTGCTTTATCTATTACTGACGATGATCCACGAACTGTGAAGGAAGCAGTAGATTCAGAGGATGGAAAACTCTAGAAAGAGGCCATGGTTGATGAAATGGCATCTTTGCACAAAAATGAGGCTGGGGATCTAGTGGAGTTGTCGGCTGGAAGGAAACCCATTGGTAGGAAATGGGTGTTCAAAAAGAAGACAAATGCAGAAGGAAAGGTGGAGAAATACAAAGCTTGGTTGGTAGCAAAAGGTTATTCCCAGGTGCTGGGAATTGATTTTGGTGATATTATTTCTCCTGTTGCCAAGGTAACTTCTATTAGATTACTTTTATCTGTTGCTGCTGCGTTTGATTTTGAGTTAGAACAAATGGATGTGAAGACAACATTCCTTCATGGGGATATAGAAGAAGAAATATACATGAAGCAACCTGAAGGCTTTGCCGTGAAGGGTAAGAAAGGACTGGTATGAAAGTTAAATAACTCTCTGTATGGGTTAAAACAGTCACCAAGGATGTGGTATCAGAAATTTGATACATTTATACGGGGACTTGGCTTCACCAGTAGCAAAGAAGATCACTGCATGTATTTTAAATTAATTTGCAACCATGTTATTTATCTGGTCTTGTATGTGGATGATATGTTGCTGGTTGGAAATGACAAAAAAATTATCCAGGATTTGAAGACCCAATTGTCCTCCAAATTGGACATGAAATATCTTGGTGCTACAAACTATATTTTGGGCATGGAAATTAAAAGAGATCGGGTAAAGAGGAAGCTCTGGTTAAGCCAGAGGATGTATGTCGATACAATACTGCAGAGGTTTAATATGTAGGATAATAAACTGGTGAAGGCTTCTATTCCTGTAGGTGTGAGGTTATCTACTGAACAGTGTCCCAAGACACAAGACCCAAGACACAAGAAGAGGAAGAGGACATGTCCCGTGTTCCATATGCAAGTGCAGTCGGTAGCCTGATGTATGCAATGGTCTATACTAGACCAGACATTGCACATGCAGTGGGAGTATTGAGCTGGTTTATGTCAAAACCAGGGAAGGAGCACTGGACAACAGTGAAGTAGGTTTTCAGGTATTTGCATGGCACTAGTGATTATGGTTTGTGCTACCAGGGAAGACCAGGATTGGATAGAGTGTTTGATATTCATGGCTTTGTTGATGCAGACTAGGCAGGAGATCTGGATCAGAGAAGATCTACAAGTGGGTATGTGTTTAACCTATTTGGAGGTGCAGTCAGTTGGATGAGTAAGAAACAATCTGTAG
>APFE031000908.1:19028-47213 GCA_000404065.3 Pinus taeda | reverse complement strand
TTGGTTGCAGAGATTGTGTTCAAGTATGGGGTTAGTACAGGGAGCTATAAGGATAGACTGTGACATCCAAAGTGCAATCTTCTTGGCAAAGAACCCTGCTTATCATTCAAAGACAAAGCACATTGATTTTCAATATCACTTTGCGAGGGATATGATAGAAGACAAAAAGGTGTTGCTGGTAAAGGTGGACACTTTGAAAAATACTACAGATGCATTGACAAAATCTGTTACCTCTCAGAAGTTCTCTTGGTGTAGAGAAACAATGGGTGTTTCACAGCTGAAAAAATGACTAAGCTCTCCTGTGGCCCCCTGTGGAAAGAAAACAACAAGTGGAAGATTGTTGGGTTGTGTTATATTATTTCCACATAGTTAACAGGGGGTTTGAGGGGTACCCGTAACCCCACTTTATGGGGTCTGGGGCAACGCCCTGGAAAATTTTGGTTTTGGACCCTATGTTAGGTTGGGCGAACCCACCTATGGTTTTTTGCATGATTTTCGCACTTTTTTTTTGGACGCGATGGTTTTCGGTCCATGGTATTGGATGCTTCGGCATGTATAAATAGGTATTGTAAAATTGAAAGGAACATAATGAAAAAAACCAAGCTGGTAGTCCTAGTTTTGGGATCCATTTGGGATCCAGTGGGAAATCTCTCTGTATACATGTTTTATGTGTTATGCTCTCACATTTTTATTTTTCCTGTGATTTAGAATTCGTATGCAGGTAATTTCTGTACGGGGTTAAAACCTACACAGAGGAGCAGGGATATATAGATATACATATATGCGATGCAATGGTCGGACCCGATAACATTATAGTGATATTATATATATTTTGAAGTCTAGAAAACATCAATTTCCTTTGTATTTCGCATTTTCGCAAAATGAATGGATTACAAAGGAAATGCGCCTGATGTGATATTACAGACCCAAATGGGTTTATTAACATTGTTAAACACTATTTCAAGTCCGATATGAGCGGGATTTGATGTTTTAATGTATTTTTAATATAAAATGGAAATAAAAAAATAGGTAGGATTTTGGGAAGACCCAAGGCAATAAATGGTTTGGGCTGGGCTCCGCCCGATCCCATACAATGGCTGCCACATGTCCAGGCTGAGGAGAGAGGAAACCACCCTTATCGGGCGATTAAACCCCGTACGAAAGGGGCACCCTAAATGAACCAGAACAATTGGATCTAGATCTCCCAGATCAATAATTGAGATGCAATGTCGGTACACAGGCGGACCCAATAGGGATAAAGGCAGATTTATGGATATTTGAAGTCCAGTAAATAGTGTTTGGTGGACATTTCCTGTGTTTGAACATATTTCCCTATGTAAACAGAGAACGACAATTTAAAAGCATTTCAAAGCCCTGATGACCCATTCTATTATAGTACAGGTGGCCACCATCCCTGAAAGCATTTAGTAATGATTGCTAATGCTCAGAGGGGGATCTGAGCGGACAGAAGTCAGGAAGCCAGAGAGCTTGAGAAGAGGAAATGAACAAGTGGTGCAAATTGGCTTTAAAGCCATAGATTGACAGAGAACAGATAGGTAGTGTTGAGACAGAGCGACAAAGACAAAGAGTTAGTGAGGAGAGTCTGTGTATTCAGAAGAGACTTGGGCGATCCAAGTAAAGCCTTATTGTTTTGTATCTGTTGTGTGAGGCTGAAATTGAGGTCATTGTTGTAGAATCTATTTTGATGACAAAATAGAGAGGTTACCACTGAAGGCTGGACCAGGAGATGTAGCCCAGGAGTGTTGGGTGAACTCCTTATTAAACTTGTTGCGTTTATGTGTGTTGTCTATTATGTTTCTTTTACTGCTTCATTGTCTATGTATTTCACAATCTTGTCGATCCATTACACAAAGTAACATAGGAAAATCCATTCACATGATTCTGTAATACCTTAATAATTGTTTAATCTCTCATTCCCAGATCAAGTGATATCAGAGCTTTAGGTTTGTTAAGGTTAGGCAAACTTGTGCTGGACCCTTTGTGAATGCTAACTAGGTCAAAGCTCAAATTAGGAGAAGGAGAACTAGTTGAGGCTAACCCAAAAATTGGGAGAGTCTATCCTAGGAGGAAAATGGCAGAAGAGATTCCTTTCGAATCAAAATCTTAGTTCATGGACAATTTCATGACCATGAGAGCCAAGTAGAGGAGATGTATTAAGAATTCAAGAAAGGTCAAGGTGAAAGTACTTCAACCTCCAAACAAGACAAAGGAGTTGAAGAACCTTCTCTAGATGCCTCAGAAGGCAAAGGGAAAGGAGAAAAGCCTCCTCCATCAACCCCTCCTTCTAGCCTTGAAAATAAAAAGAAGCAAACATCTTTCATTAAATTAGATGTAAAATTTGATTTGCCAATATATGATGGAGAATCAAATGCAGAGAAGCTAGATAACTGTATTAGACAGATTGACGTATATTGCAGGGTGTAGAACATCGATTCAAAAAGGAGAAAGATTTAGCTAGCCGGCCTTCGCCTTGGAGGGACTGCCCTGGTGTGGTGGGAATGTAGAACACAAGCTGACTTGAAGAAGCATGGTAAAATTCTTTCTACCTGGAGTGAATTTGTTTCTGCCATTAAAAAATAGTTCTAACAACTAGCTTATATGCAGTAAGCTATGATGAGTTGGCAATATCTTCACCAATTAAAGCGGCAAAGTGTACAAAGCTATACCGAGGAATTTAGAAAAAGAGCTTTAATTCTAGGCATTTCTTTAGACTCACCTAAAACTTTGCTGAAGTATATAGGTGGCCTGCATAGCTATTTGAGGCACACCATTCTCATGTTTAACCCTACTAGCATAGATGAGGTATCTATTTAGGCTACACAGAGACTGGAGGCAAGAATGTCAACCCAGAGATTTGGGGGTCATCAAAACCCACGGCAAGCAAGAACAAGGAAAATAGGAAGCAGAAATGGAAAGATAGGAGGGAAAACACTATAAAAAAGAACAAAACTTCATGCACTCACTACAAGAAGGATGGACATGATGATGAACATTGTTGGTCTTTGCATCTGGTGTTGAAACCCAAGAAATTTAATGGCAAGAAGAAGAAGGCTACTACTGCTGTTCAGAAGGATTTGGGGTCAGACTCAGGTGATGAAACAACAGTCACATCCACAGGCATAAAAGGTAAAAATTCTGAAGCATCTACTAGTAATTCTGCACAAACTATTGATACTGAAGAAAATGAGAGGAAAATACATGAGCTTTTTCATATTAGGGTTATTTCTAAGCATCAAAAGATTGATACTTTATTTGATAGTGGCTCACAACTAAACTTGATTTCTTAAGCAATTGTAAAGAAGTTGGGATTACTAACCACACCTCACAAGAAGCCATATCCATTAGGTTGGGTATGTGATAAAGCAAAGCTACGAGTGACTAGACAATGTAAACTTAGGTTTGCTATTAGGTCAGCATTTGTAGATGAGGCTGAGTTAGATATAATTCTCTTGGATATATGTGGCATTGTTTTAGGAAGTCCTTACTTGTACAATAGAAAAGCCATTTTCTGTAGAGCTGAAAATAAGTATCAACTCACCAAACATGGAATAGAATATATTGTAAGAGCTCATCAACTCAAAAATAATTATACTCTCATAAAATCAAGTAGATGAAAAGAATTGTAAATTCATGCAAGCAATTTTTACTGATGGTTGTAAAGGAAAAGAAACCTGATAAAACCAATGTATTTGAGGGCTATGATGCTAAACATAAAGCTAATTTACAAAAAGTTGTTTTAGAATATGATATCCTATTTCAAGAACCTAAAGGTCTACCACCCAAAATGGAAATTTTACATAATATTCATTTGCAACAATATGCTCCATTGCCTAACATCGAAATGTATAGGTTATCCTCTTTAGAGAATGCAGAGATCAAGAAGCAGGTATAGGAGCTGCTCGAGAAAGGGTTCATAAAACCAAGCACATCACCATGTAGATTGCCAATCGTGTTGGTGAGGAAGCAAGATGGTTCATGGAGGATGTGCATTGATTACAGAGCACAAAATAAAATAATGATCAAGAATCGTCATCCCCTTCCTCACATTGATGATCTATTAGATCAACTGAAAGAAGATGTTTGCTTTTCTAAGTTGGACTTGTGTAGTGGTTACCATCAGGTCAGAGTAGCAGAGAAAGATGCATGGAAGGCTACTTTCAAAACAAAGCAAGGGCTGTATGAATGGTTAGTTATGTATTTGGCTTAACTAATGCTCCTGTGACTTTCATGAGAGCTATGAATGATGTTATCCAACCTTTTATTGATAATTTTGTAATTGTATATTTAGATGAAATTCTTGTTTTTAGTAAAACATGGGAAGAACATATGAAGCATGTAAAGCAGACTCTAGATGTTTTGAAAAAAGAAAATCTCTATGTTAAGTTAGCGAAATGTGAATTTGGCAAAACATCTTTAAATTATTTGGGTCATATTGTAGGGGGTGGTGAATTGAAGATAGATCCCTCTAAGGTCGAAGTCATTGTAAACTAGCCTAAACCAAATATGCTACAGAAGTTAGAAGCCTCCTAGGAGCAACACAATATTGGAGAAAGTTTATTTCTAACTTTTCCTTGATTGTAGCTCCCTTACATGCTTTAACAAGATTGAACAAGGTGTTTCAGCGGGGAGGCAAACAACAGAAATCCTTCGACACCTTGAAAGAAAAAATTAGTACAATGCTAGTACTAGCATTGCCAGATCTTCAAAGACAATTCAAGATTGAAATAGATGCCAGTGACTATGCCATGGGAGCAGTGTTGATGTAACATGGTAAACCCATATGCTACCATTCTGAGACATTTAATTCTACAATAGTTAATTATGCCACATATGATAAATAATTCTATGCATTAGTGCATAGTGTGAAGAAGTGGAAACATTACTTAATGGGAAAAGAAACAATCATACATACTGATCATCAACCACTTCAGTATTTTCACTCACAAACTAAATTGCAACAATCAAGACACTGTAGGTGAATCGGTTTCCTACAACAGTTTCATCTAGTCATACCCATTAAAGGGCATACACATTAAAGTTGCAGATATGTTGTCTAGACCAATCATAAATGCATCTACTATACTTAAGCATAACTCAGTAATGAATGAAAGCTACATTGAACAATATGCTCAAGATATAAATTTTAAAGATGTATATGCAACTTTATGTCATGGTAAAAAAGTAGAAGAATTGGATTACTATGTTAAGGACCAAGTCTTGTATCATTTGGGAAAGCTATGCATTCCACAAACTAAAAGAGTTAACTAATTCAGGAAGCTCATACTTCTTTGATATCAAGTCATTTTGGTGTAAGTAAAATAGTTGCACAACTCCAAAGACTTTTCTATTGGCCAAGAATGCATGAAATGGTTTCTAGATATATTAAAGGGTGTACCATGTGTGCTCAAAGCAAGCCCAACAATAGAAGATTAGGCTTGTACACTCCACTACCAGTTCCTTCTCGTCCTTGGGGAAGTGTTTCCATGGACTTTGTTGGGGGATTTCCAAAATCTAGAAAAGGTCATGACTATTTATATGTTATTGTGGAAAGGTTTAGAAAAATGTGCATTTCAATACCTTGTAACAAATAGATTACAGATGAACAAATAGTGAAGTTGTTCTTTCAAGATGTCTCGGTACATTTTGGGTTACCCACTTCCATTGTATCTAATCGAGATTCCCAATTTGTTGGGAAGTTTTGGTCAAGTATGTGGGAATTAATGGACACCAGACTAAAGAAGAGCACAACCTTTCATCCAAAAACAGATAGCGAAACAGAGGTGGTCAACAGGACATTGATCCAATTGCTCAGGGGTTACTCCAGTAAGCATCCCAAGCTTTCAGATAAGCATTTATGTTATGTGAAACATGCTTACAATTGTGCCAAGCACTATTATACACAAAGATCTCCTTTTGATATTTGTTTTGGTTTTATACCAAGGTCTCCTTTGGATTTTGTCTTTGAAAAGGACATAGCAGTTGATGGACACATTGATGTGGACAAAGGAACTAGGTTCATTGAACACATCCAAGAAATTCACCAGGTAGTGCAAGAACAACTGGAAAAGATCCAAGCCATGTACAAGGCAAGACATGATAAGCATCAGATTGAGAATAGCTTCCAAGTTGGTGATCAAGTCTGGTTGTATATTAGCCAGGACAAAATGCAAGGTGAAGGAAAGAAGCTGAAGCCAATAAGGTATGGGCCTTTCAAGATACTTGAGAAAATTGGTGAGAATGATTTTGGCCTTGATTTACCATCTTACATGCACATCTATTCAGTAGTTATTTCAAATAATTTGAGGCTATTTGAACCTTCATTAATTGAAGATCCTGAAGAGTAAAGTCAGTTGCCTTCTATTGATGATATGTTGCCTAAATATCTCAATGACTTGTAGGAAGATATAGTTATGGATAAGAAGGTGAGAACTACATGTAGTGGGGATGTTGAGTACCTCAGAATCAGACTCAAAGGTTCAAAACCAAGCAGTGTAAGATGGATAGAGATTAGACAAGTGAGGAAGCTGTATCCTCACTTGATCGATGCTTGAAAACCAACTTTTGGTGGTCCAAAAGCTTCTTTAGTGGGAAGACGTGATCCAAATGGATCCTAGAAAACCCTTTAAGTCTTAAAAAACTCATAACTATCACATGAGGAGAACTTTTCAAAAAGTCGGATTACATTATCAGGAGGCAAAAACATGAGGAAATCAATGAAATAAGGCTTATCGGAGGCTTAAAATAACTTCGCATTAGAGCCGCCGAATCTGGCCGATCAACAGTCCAAATCAGATCGGTAAATCACAATCAGCGGTGGCAAAGGCAGGCTATCGACAGATACCACAAGGAATATGTGATAGTGATCAGCGAGGTCAACAAGGATCATCAATCAAGCACGTAGATCGACGGCCTACGTTACATCACAATATTGTGTTGGCAAACCACAAAGAAGTGAGGCTATATAAATATACATATATGCAATGCGATGGCCAGACCCAATAACATTATAGCCATTATTCTATATATTTTGATGTCTAGAAAATGACAATTTCCTTTGTATTTTGCGTTTTTTCCAAATGAATGGGTTAGAAAGGAAATGAGCCCGATGTGATATTATTGACCCGAAAGGGTTTATTAACGACGTTAAACACTATTTCAAGTCCGATATGTGTGGGATTTCATGTTTTAATGTTTTTAATATAAAAGGGAAATCACAAAACATGCAGGATTTCAGGAGGACCCAAGGTAGTAAATGGTTTGGACAGGGCTCCACCCGATCCCATACAATGGTTGCCATGTTTCCAGGCTGGCAAGAGAGGAAACCACCCTTATCGGGTGGTTCACCCCTGTACAAAAGGGCCACCTGAGACGAACCACAACCATTGGATTTGGATCTCCCAGATCAATGGTGGAGATGCGATGTCAGTATACAAGTGGACCCGCTAGGGATATAAAGTGGATTTATGGATATTTGAAGTCTAGTAAACAGTGTTTGGTGGACTTTTCCTGTATTTGAATGTATTTCCCTATGTAAACAGAGAATAGTGATTTCAAAGGATTTCAAAGGCCTTATGACCCATTTAGTTATAGTATAAGTGGCCACCATCCCTGAAAGCATTTAACAATGATTGCTAACACTTAGAGGGGGATCTGAGCGGACATAGGTCAAGAAGCCAGAGAGCTCAAGAAGAGGAAACAAACAAGCAGTGCCAATTGGCTTTAAAGCCACAGATTGATAGAAAACAGACATGTAGTTCTAACATAGAGCAACAGAGATGGAGAGTCAGTGAGGAGATTCTGTGTACTCAGAAGAGACCTGGGGGATCCAAGTAAAGCCTTATTGCTTTGTATCTATTTTGTGAGGCTCAAATTGAGCTCACTACTGTAAAACTTTGTTTTGAAGACATAATAGAGAGCTCACCACTGAAGGTCATACCAGGGGATGTAGCCCAGGAGTGTTGGGTGAACTTCTTATTAAACTTGTTGTGTTTATGCATGTTGTCTAATATGTTTCTTTTACTGCTTCATTATCTATGTATTTCACAATCTTATCGATCCATTGCACAAAGTAAGTTAGGAAAATCCATGCATATGAGTTTGTAAAACCTTAATAATTGTTTAAGATATCATTCCCAGAACACCATATTTGAAGGCTAGATAGAAGTAGATACCATAGATAAATGGTTAAATCTATTGGTAGGATATTTTTCAGTTCATGATTTTTCCAATAAGGAGAATATTACTTTTTCTTGACAGGGAGCCCTCACTACTTTCAGCCACACCCACTTAGAATTTTTTCAAATATTACATCAAGGAATAGTATTACCCTATCGGGAGCTATGAAAATAAGTACACAAAGTGGACCACAATGTAAGAGGCAAGGGACCAATACATGTTGAAGATCACAAATATTTTTCATATGCTTCAAACAAAGTTAGGTATCAAGTATTTTGAGAAACATATAGTACTCAAGTGTCATGAATTTCCACACAAATATATCCAAGACGAGATGGATTTCCTAGACATCTCCTCACTTGGTGTTGCCTATCGACATGTTGTCAAGATCGAGTAGAAGTTTAAACAAAAGAAGCGAGACTTTGGATCTGTGAATCTGAACCAAGGGAAAGGTGCCCTCAAATCATAGAACAAAGAAAACCGAGAAGGCGAGGTGACTTAGGACAACTAACCGAAGCTACAAGAAAACCACAACACCACAAAGACAAAGAAGGACACAAGAAAGTGGTGTGAGTTCCATAAGAGCCCCACTCACAAAACAAGTGAGTGTTGAGAGAAGTAGTCATTGTTGGCTAGGCTAAAGGCTTTAGAGTTAGATTCACATTCCAACTTTGAGTTAGAACTAAACAAGAGGAATGAAAAAGGGAAGTAGATTATTGATTCAGAGCCTAGTGGCACCATTATCACCACCAAGATCCAGAATATTGAGCCTGAAGATCTAGAAGAAGGGGAGCACCTCTTCCACTCACATATGTGGGTGAAGGGGTCCCTAATACAGTTCATTATTAACAACGGGAACTAAAATAATCTCATCCAGTAGAGGTTGTTAAGAGGCTAAGCCTACCAACCACATCATACCCACAACCATACACCATCGGGTGTCTCCACCAAGGACAAGATCTTCGCATCAACCAATAGTGAAATCTCCCCTACAACATCAAACCCTCCACATGTGAGGTACTGTGTGACATTGCTCCTCTTGAAATTTTTTATGTATTATTAGGCTAACCATAATTGTGGAAGCATAAGTTTGTGTATGAGTGGATACCTCACACTATTATTATTTCCTTGGGCAATAACTTGTGCATAATATCTGAAGTAGCCTCGCCTACTACCATATATTTGATCTATGCTAAGCAATGTAGTAAGATCATATTTGAGATGAGGATTTTCTAATTTATTTGTAATTTTCTCTCAAAGTAAGGGGAAGATCGTAGCCACATCCATGGTCCCTGGGAAGGGATCCTCCACACAATAGAAGCGGGTGGATAAGGTCGTGGAAGAATATAGGGACATATTCTCCTCATCCACAGGGGTACCCTTGCACTATCAGGTCAAGCAGAAGATCTAGGAGCTGCTGGAAAAAGGGCACATCCAACCAAGTTACTCACCCTATGGGAGCCCGATTATACTTGCATAGAAGAACAATGGGGCCTAGAGGCTTTACATTGATTATAGAGCACTAAAAAAGCATTATCAAGGATAGGTATCTAATCCCATGGATTGATGACCTTCTATATAAGCTTAAGGGGGCCTAGTATTTCAGTAAGATCATTATGAAGTCTATCTATCACCAAGTTCCAATAGAGCCCAGTAATGTATGGAAGGCTGCCTTTAAATCCAAGGGTGGCCTTTTTGAATGGTTGGTCATGCTCTTCGAGTTGACAAATTTCCCTGCTACTTTTATGAAGTTGATGGAGTACATCTTGTGTTGGCAATAATGATTGTCTTTAAACCAAAATCTGTAGGTGTTAGTCAGCGATAACATTTCCGGATATAAGGAATCATGAGAGACGCTTAGTCCATGTCACAAAACACATGGGGAGCATTGGTTTATCCAATGTCCAAAAATATCCCCCCAAACTTGAGAAGTGTGTGTATCTAACTCATGACCTACACTTTGATACCACTTGTTGGGAATCATAATTAGCATTAAAACAAAACCTGCAAGTGTTAGTCAACGGTCTCACCGCCAGAGATAAGGATACATTCGAGGTGGTTAGTCCGTGTCATGAAACATACAGGGTGCACTGTTTTTTCCAATTTCCAACATCTTGTGGCCCTTCACAACCTCCTTTCTGGTTGTTTAACTAGATGACATCTTCTTCTTTAGTAAGAATTGGGAAGAGCACTTGCGACACATTCGGAAGGTCCTTCAAACCCTTTGATAGCACAAACTATTTTCCAACCTAGAAAAATGCACATTTTGCATGGGCAAGTCCAATATTTGGGCTACATCATTGATGAACAAGGCATGAATCTAGATTTGGCTAAGATCCAAGTCATTCGGGATTAGCCAACCTTGACCACTCTAGTATACCTTTGTAACTTTTTGGGCCTTGTCAATTTTTATCAGAGGTTCATGTTGGGAATATCTCATATCACATTGCCTTTGAGTCATGTCATGAAGGCTAGAGCGAAAGAAATGTTTTTATGGTCCGAGTACCAACAATAGGGGGTCTTTTAAGTTGAAGCATAGCCTCTTCTCTGCACTAGTACTCACATTGCTAGACCTCTAATATCCATTTGAAATTGATACAAATGCCTCTGACTATGCTATTGGTGCAGTTCTCAAACAATAAGGGCATCCAATGACTGATAACAATCAGACACATTTTGACACAATTCAAAAATATGCTACCTATGATAAGGAGATGTAATCCATTGTGAAGACTTTCATACAATGGAAGCATTACATTGTGGGGAAGGAGACATTCATCCACACAAATAAAATATAGACCCAAGGGAAGTTGTGTAATCATCACCATGAGAAGTGGTCCATATACCCGCAACATTTCCATTTGAATATAAAATTGGCAAGAAGGACATCACCAACAATGTTGCATATTACCTCAGCTCACCACCCAGTTCAGTACTAACCGTTCTTCTAAACTCTTGGTGCTATGAGATCTTTGGATGGCCACAACTATATAAAAATGATCCAGACTTCTCAACCACATATCAGATGTTAGTGGATGGTAAGAAAATTCCAAACTTCCACTGGCAGGATGTATTATTATGCCACCTGAGCCACCTTTTTGTTCCTTCAAGTGAGTTAGCCAAGCTAATTTGTGAGGAACTCTCTAATGAAATGGTAGGACACTTTGATGTGGAGAAAATTGTGGCCATATTATAGAAGCATTTTTAATGGCCAAATCTCTAAGAGGATGTTGGAAAATACATCAAATCCTACACTACACATGTCATTTCCAAGTCAACTATTAATAAGAAAGACTTGTATACTCCTCTTCCTACTCCTTAGCCCCGGGAATCCGTCTCCATGGACTATATGCCCTACCTTGCATCTACCAAGCATGCCAACGATTGTGTATTTTTGGTCATCAATAAATTTTCTAAGATGGCCATACTTGTCACCTACAGGAAGAGCATCACAGTAGAGGCCACTTCTAGACTCTTCTTTGGATGAGTGCGGGTACATTTTGGGATCCTACAAACCATTATATTTGATTGAGATAGTAGGTTCCTAAGCATGTTTTTATCAAGCCTTTTGGTCATTATTGGAAATCAATCTCACCAAGTTGTCTACACTGTATCCCCAGACTGATGGTGAGAAAGAGGTCAAACAAGATCATTTTACACATACTACACATGTACAACTCAAAACATCTACGAACATGGGATGAGAGTCTTCTCCATGTACAACACAACTACACCCAATATTTCCATAGCTCGACTAGACACAACTCCTTTAAAGTGGGCCTAGGATCTCCACCATTGTGTCCCCTTGACGTTGCACTACCTTGTGCAGCTACACAAGAAGATTCATCCCATGTTAAGTCCAAAGATGATAAAGCCGCAAAGTTTATTAAGAAAATTCAGCACATCCACCAGTAGGTTAATGACATTTTGGAGAAAGAAAATTCCAAATACAAACAACAACATGATTAGCATCAGGTTCCCCATAACTCAACGGTGGGTGATAAATTTTACTTACACCTTCAGAAAGAGCGCCTCACTAGAGCCTATTGTAAACTTTGACCACTTTGATATGGGCCTTACACCATCAGCAAGGTTGTGGGATACAATTCTTTTGATTTTAGTATCGCCCCATTCCTTGGCTTGCATCCCATATTCAATGTGGACCACCTTTGGCCATACTTTCCACCGTTTTTGGACACATCATACATTGCTGAGAAGTTGACACCAAAATAGCTCAACCCAGACTACATTGAACATGCCACAACTTATTAGATCATGGACGCACAAATCAAGGAAACTTGCAAATAAAGGATCCAACTATATCAATTTTTTAAAGATGGCCAAATCTTGCACCAAGGCAAGTGGCTCATCAAGGACCAATTTTAGCAGAAGTTTCCCCATCTCATGGAGGCACTCAACGCAATGGGGACCATTGCTTCCTAAGGGAAAAGGAATGATCTAGGTGGATATTGGTGGCGACCCACCTATTATATTTGGACTGCCACCATTGTTTCTTTCAATTTCCTTAATTGTAGTATAGTTTTCTATTTTTCAATTTTTTTTGAATCCTAAACTTCCAAAGCTATTTTAAGGCTCTAAATGACATTTTTTGGAAAATTGGAAAACTAGTAGCGTGTTGAAATGGTTTGTACTTGAAAGTTGTAGTCCTCAAATGGATATTTCTAAAGGGGTATCATACACATCAAATGAAGATTATATGCCAAAGTTATGACCCAACGAAGTTAATGTATGAATTTACCCCAATGGGGCCAACAAGCTTTTGGCACTTCATCTCCTAGGCTTAGGTTTTTGTTTATAGTTTTCCTATTGTTTCTCAATAATAAATAGGCTTTCAAGACTCATTGTAACATAGTTCAGAATGCATGTAGACACCACATATTTTCTCAGGGGTAAGCTATCATCGCTTGTTCTAGTTTATTTCCATTCTACATGTAAACAATTTTCAGTATTTTATTATTAATGAATTGATGCTTGTTTTCTCTATATCGTTGTGCTCCTATTTATATCTATATTTCATCTTGTTCCTTCATAAATATATATCAATGGTATCATAGCAGTCTACTCTTTCTCTATTTTTTGTCCATGTTCCCAATGAAGTTAGAGTATAAGGAATTAGGGATTAAACTGGTTGAAACATTGCAATACCAACATCACTGACCCCGATGGACTTCCATTGAGGAAGAAAATAAAGATCAGGGAGCAAGGGATCTTTTCAAAATATTACTTGAAGAATCCCTCAAATGACAAAGGAATGCGATGATGGACAACTTTTCCTAGATCATTTGGCAGATACCCATAGGTGATGCATCTCCATCCAACAACCACCTTGGGGGCCCCACTCCCTTTAAGGTACATGTCAACTTTAACACTCCTATATTTCAAGGCTAGATAGTTGTAGATGTCATAGATAAATGGTTAAATCTATTGGAAGGATATTTTTCAATTCAATATTTTTCCAATAAGGAGAATATTAGTTCTACACTCCTCAAATTCACCCCCTACATCAAGGGCTACTAGAAAAGCTACTGTGAGTAGAGGGATGAGAGGGAACCCTTGTTGTTTTCAGCTGCACCCACTTGGAGTTCTTTCTCGGATTCCATCAAGGAATAATATTACCCATGTCGAGAGCTATGAAGATTAGTACATAAAGTGGGCCACACTGCAGTAGTGAAGGGACCAAGACATGCCAGAGTTCAAAAATATTTTTCATACCCTTTGCATGAAGTTGGGTATCAAGTATTCTAAGCAATACCTAGTACTCAAGTACTGCGACTGTTTACAAAAATACATCCAAGATGAGATGGAGCTCCTAGACATCTCCTCACTTGGAACTGCCTATCGATATGATGTCAAGATCAAGCAAAAGTTTAAATAGAAGAGAGACTTTGGATCTGTGAATCCTAAGCAAGGGAAAGGTGGCTCCAAATTGGATAAAAAAGGACAAAGCCATGACGGGCTAACCCATGACAACCCACCAAAGCTATAACTAAAGATAAACACAATGAAGACAAAGAAGGACACAGGAAAGTGGTGTGAGTTCATTAATAGCCCCACTCACAATGCAAGTGTGTCGATCCAAGTAGTTAGTAGGGGCCAGGCTAAATCCTTTAGAGTCAGATGCATGTTCCAACTCTTAGTCAGAATGTAACAAAGGAATCAAAAAGGGAGGAAGATTATTTATGTGTTGGCTTGGAGTGGCCTGACCTAGGTTCAAAGTTAGTTAGCCAAACAAATCCCTATACTACTGGCCCTTTCAACATTAGCCCACGGAGCACGGACCAAAGACTCACTGAAAGAAGTATGGGGGGATGCTGGAACCAAGTTTCTGCACCCTGATATGGTTGTGATGTTAGTTTATTCCTTCTATTCCTACTCTTGTGCAGGTCGTTAAGTTATAGGGCCCTATCTTCCAAGCCCTTTATTCCGCCCTTCAGTACCTCTGCGAATGGGTACGATTGGCCTTCACACAACCCTAACCTACTGTTTAGGTACTTTTGAGTTGCTAAAGTAGCATATAGAACAGGTTTCCAAGTTATCCTTAAGTGTTTTACTTATCTTATTGAACAACCAGAGTTATCACCACGTAAACAAATATCCTTAATTGTGTTCAATTATCCAACGTAATTACATACATTCGTGCATCACATAAACATTATAAATGAAATTCATACACAATATAACAAGATGCATTAATAGGAAATAAGACACAGAATTTGTAGAATGATTCTCTTTATTGATATGTTGAAGTGATTACAGACTCTATCTGCCTTGCACACACAATTGTAGGGGTCTGCTCACTCAGCTGCAAACATATACCCCAGGCCCCTACGCACTCAGTTGTAGAGCCTCTACCTCATGCTATGACCCGAAACTTAGACTTCTCTCCTTATCGCTCAAGACTTCTTGCTACAAATCATGAGTCGTTGACTACTTAGAGCTTACTTACCTAGCTCTTTTTATACACTCCCATGGTTCGTGGACCATGGGTAGATCTTTACAGTCGACTTTACTTTACAAAATTAAGGGTGGATGACCCTTTATGACTCATGACACCTTCGTCCCATGACCACAAAATGCAGAGTCATTACAACTTTATTACAAAATTTTACCCAAAACATGGGATTTTAGCCCCAAAACTATCCTTGGGAGATCCTGTTCCCAACAAGCCCCCAACACAAAAATTGTGACTCGCCCTCGAGTCACTTGGTATGCATGAAGATCTTAGTGGGAATACCTCCTAGGTCAACCCTTATGACTGCAGCCTCAGTCGTGCACTCTGCGACCGCCTGCTTTGTGTCTTCCACCATTTTCTTGGTCACTGCTCTAGAATTGTGAGCTTGAAGCTTTTGCTGAGTTGCTTGTAGAGTCACAAGCTTTACTTCAATAGAAGTTGTCACTGTGTAAGCCTCATCTAGTCATGGCTTCAGTCATGCCTTCAACACTACTTCCTTGTGCAGTGCTACATCCACCTGTTCCTTCAATTGTTTGGCCTCTTGCACCTTCACCAATCTCTATGTGAGTGCGATGGTTTGCACTGCGCCTTTGACCTCATCATAGCACTGTTGTAGCTCACACACTTCTATCTCCAACTGTTGTGCATTAGGGTCCTCCTAAAAGCTTGTTAGGACCTCGAATGACTGCTCAAAAAGTTTCATGCAGTCTACTACTGCACTGTCAACAGCCACTACTTCTTTTGTGACAGTGGTCGCCTATTGATCCTTTACTTTTGGTGGAGTTAAAGGTTGGGCCTTCAATTGTAACTCGGTGATCTGCAGGTTCAACTCCAACTAAACCCTTGCCATTTCTGTATAAATTTCATGCACCCCCTGGCCAGCTTGCAAATGCGCACATCCACTGGTTCTTCCTCAGGAATGGCCAACTATGGAACCATTCAGCATGCCTCCTTCACACTATCGTGAACTCTTTGACACTTCCTTGCTTCGTACAATCGTCTAATTGCGTAGCTCCCCAACCCTGGTAGTGTAGTTTATAGTCCCAAAAATCCTTTCAGCTTCCTGGAGTGCTAAGAATGTGCTACCTCCATATAGTCACATGGTTGGACCACCGGTGTATAGCTTCAAGAGACCGTCGTTCACCTTTCCTAGGAAGGGATCTCCATTCAATTTGACCAACTGCACTGCTCCTCCATCAGTAATATCTTTAATGACATAGGGCCCTAACCACTGCATTTTGAATTTCCCTAGAAATTTATCAAACTTTCTGTCATATAACAAAATCAAGTCATTTACATTAAAGTTGAACAACTTAATGTGTCAATCATGCCTTGCTTTTTTGTGCTGCTTTTGGACCTATTGGTGAAATCTAGCTAGAAATATCTCTTCCTCAAGCCCAGCCAACTACGCGAGCCTCTCATCCAGGGCTCCATGATTAGTCATAACTGTGAGTGTCATTATGCATAGACTAGGCACAATGTATTCCATGGGAATCATAGATTCAACACCATATACAAGCCTAAAGGGTGTTTGTCCAGTCAACTTCTTGCATGTCGTCTGATAGGCCCATAAGACTGTGGGCATGTGTAGGTCCTAATCACTTCGCTGAGTGTTGCAAGCCTTGTTGAGCATGACCTCCAACACTTTATTGAATTCTTCCACCATCCCTTTACCCTGCGAATGATAAGGCATGCTCTTTTGGTGGTAGACCTAAAATTCCTCCATTAGTGTTCTAATCATCTCATTCAAAAAGTATCTACCGTGATCACTCATCAAGATATTTGGACACCCAAAGCACATCAGTAAATACTTAAAAAGGAACTTTGTAGTAGTCACACCTATGCAATCCTTCACCAGTTGTGCCTCCACCCATCGAGTCAAATACTCCGTCGCGGTAATAATGTACCTTGGTCTCGTCTTTCCATGGGGCTAGATGGGTCCCACAAAGTCTATCGTCCATTTCTCAATGGGTTGTAATGTCATCTATGGATTCAAAGGAAGCTCATCCCTCCATGATGGTCTACCAGTCCTTTAACACACATCACATGCTTTGCAGTACACTTTTGAATCCTGATGGAGGGTTGGACACCATAACCCTGCGCGTAGAATCTTCTGTGCAGTCGCTCTCCCTGCATAATGCCCTCCCTCAGCACCCCCATGAGTGTCCATGGGGATATCGCTCCTTTCAAATTTCGGTACATACCGTCGCAATATCTCATTGAACCCCATTTTATACAGATGCCCGATATTGATATAAAATTCCACTGTGTGCACCACCAAATCCTTCTTTTGTTGGACGGTGTATCCTTCAGGGGAAATTCCTATCATTAGGAAGTGTATGATATCTTCAAAATGACCATCCATAGCATGCACTACAAATAGATGCACATCAGACAATCCCTCTTCCAAATTAGTGGGCTCTTCCACTGTTTCGATGCACGACAGATGGTCTGGTCCAGCATTCAGTCATCTAGGCTTCACAATAACTTCAAAATCATACTCCTGGAAAAATAACAACCACCTGCAGATTCTCCCCCCCAACACATGCTTATTGACTAGGTATTTTTGTGTGGAATGATCTATATACATCTTAAATGGCCACCCAACAAGTAGTGTCTAAACTTCTGGAGTGCATATACCATGGCTAACCATTTGCGCTCAGTGGTGGAATAGTTCCTCTCCTCCTCAGATAACCTTCTGCTTACGAATGCTATAGGATGGTTCAAGTTTCATCCACCAGCCTATGTCAGTACTGCTCCCAGTGCTATACATGATGCATCGACATGTACATGAAACTCCTTCTTCCAATTCGGGGAGACCAAAATCGGTACAATGACCATCTTTTCCTTCAATACATCCAAGCTTCTCTTACATTCCTCATTCCAGCAGAATGTGACATCCCTTTTCAACAACTTCTCCATAGGCGCGGTGATCTAGGCATAGCCTTTGATAAAATTATTGTAATATCTTGCATGTCCTAGGGTAGTGTGCATCTATTTCACACTCCTCGGTGCTTCCAAGTTAAGTATCACCACGATCTTTGTAAGATCTACCATCAATCCCTGTCTACAAACCACATGACCCATTAGGGTCCCAGAAACAACACGAAACATGCATTTCTTCAGATTGAGCACGATCTGGTACCTCCGACAGGTATCTAGCATCAAGTGCAAGCTTGCTACATGGAATTTCACCAACCCAAACACAGTCCAGTCATCAAAGTATACTTCCAGGAACTTGTGAACAAATTCCTTGAATGCCTCAATGACTACTTGTGAAAAAATAACAGGTGCATTCTTCAATTCGAAGGCATTGCAGTGTACTGAAAATACCCCACTCAGCCGTGAAGGTTGTCTTACTCCTATATTCTGGTGTGATTTTGATCTGATGGTACCTAAAGAATGTATCAGTCAAGGAATATGCTTCCTGGCTACTACAATGTCGAACATTTCATCAATGAATGGAGACGGGAAATGATCGTGTACACAAGTATCATTCAACTTCTTGAGGTCTACACATATCCTTATTTCCTCCTTCTTCTTCTTTACCACCATTGGGCTTATCCAATTAGATTCTCCTATGGGTTCAAGGATGCCATCTGTGAGCATCTTGTCTAGCTCTAAGCGGACCTTCTCCTTATACTTCAGATTGAGACGGTAAGCTCTTTGCTTAACTGGATTTGCGTTGAGCTTCAACGTGGTCTTCATAACACCTAGGTCCCCGATTATCCCTTTTAGATCCGTAAACTTGCTAGGAAATAAATATTGGTATTCATAGAGGAATTCAACGACCTTATCCACCATTGCATCATCCCAGTAGTCTCCAATCTTCATGAATTTGGGCTCCGCCTCTGTACCAATATTTACCTGTTTCATTTTCAGTGGAATGATTATATCGAGATTCTCAATCTACAGTCCTTCAACCTCTTGGTGATCTCTATTTCAGGGATGTTAACATTTTTTGGATCCTCATCTTCTTCTTTAGTGGTCACGTTATAACATTCTAGTGCGTGACTCAGCTAAGTAGTCCAATCAGGTTGAATCAGGTCCAAAGGATTCTGTGGTATCCTAAAGATCGGTGCTTTCACTTCTTGTAGCACCTTATCAATATAGTCAAACCCGTCTTCAAAGCTAAATGTCATTATGAATCCTTCGTGCAGAATATCCCATTCACCTGTACCAAGGCAAAGCTCTATTTCTAAGTACTAGTTCATCGGGATGACATCCAAGGTGTGACAAAACAAGTGCACCCATTCAGGTTAGGGCTTCTCTCCATAAGCCTCAACCTATTTGGCCAAGTGCATGCACATATCATCCTGCCCACCATATTTGTCTAACATTCATACCTTTGGCTTCCCAAAGAGTGGTCTGATCATTCTTCTACATTTGCACCAATCATCAAAGCTACCTTTGTGTGTACCCCACCACCTTGCGAGTGTAGCGCGCAGTGCCGAGTCCAAAGCCTAGCAGCGCTGCTTCTCTAGTACCTCCCATTCGAATGAATAAAAATATATATCTACATCATTCAGCCCATCATAAGCGGGAAGATTTCTTACCTCTTATGACACATAGCGCAATGACTGGGTCATCATGTTATAGTTCAGTGTGGTTACTTCATGTAACTGATTCTGCCAACACTCTAATTCTTCATTAGAGTTTGAGGTGTAACAACTCTCGTGATCCCATGTAATCCTTCCATCCATAGTTGGATTCACCCAATTTTGGTCTCATGCTGTTATCGTATAGATACAGTCTAGATCGTCATCACTCTCATAATCGCAGACTGGTTCAGTATAGCGTGATCCTTCAACAGGATCTAGGGGTACTATTACACGGAGTGATTTCTTCTCAAATATCATCTTTCACTTCTTTAGGTTGATTACCCTATTCATATTAGTAGCCTAATCAATTCCAGGGAGCGTAGGGTAGGGGTTCCTATCACCCACAATTTCTATTACTTCAAAGTCGACAAGTGCACTTGCGCCTTGAATATATATAGTCATCCATTGCAGCCGCCCCATGGGGATGATCTTCTGCTAATTTTCCATCTTTAATTGAATCGAAGACCATTGTAGCAAGGGTCTTCCCATCCATTCCCAAGTCTGCTTTGGTAGGATGTTCGCGTTTGACCCCAGATCCAAAATAGCTTGATCCATCTCATACTCTCCTATCTACATGGTCAGTCTCATCTCCTATCTTATCCTTATTTTATGCTTACCAATATTTTGTACCACACACGGTTCACGTGGAGCGTTTCCGACGCATCTATTTATAAGCTCTCGTAATCCCTTCACAGCCTTGCTATCGCGTAGCACCTTCATGCAGGTCTCCAAGAAGGTTATAAGTATAGAAGAGTCCATCTCCTGACCAGGATTACCCTTGCTTCCTGAGGTGGAGGCCTCAGCGGAGATCTTCTTTGCTTCCATTAATGTTTCACGTGCATGCTCCAAATCGAATTCAAGCTCCTTCACTGAAGCTTTGTGAACCCATGCACTATCTTCAGGATAGTTCCCCTTATCATCCCCTATTGTAATTCCACTTCAAAGCACTATATTCACATTTGGATCCTCTTGATGAGGCTCAGACCTCATCATCTGTAGGTTCTGAGTCGGTTGAGGTTGTAGCACCGCTTTGTCATGTATCCTCTCTATCAGCGTAGGATGGTCCTCCATCTCATGATCAAACAGAGTGAAAGATTTGTACGACGGACGTGTTGGGTTAGTGCAATCATGGGCATAGTGTCTTGGTCCTCTGCAATCATATTGAATCAGTTGTCCCTAACCTTATTCAGGTCCTCCTCTACCTCGTCCTCATCCGCACCCCTAAAAGCCTATCCACACCATCCCCAAGTTCTGGTCAGGGGGGCGCGTTTTTTCCTAAACCCTGTAGGTGAGCTTTTTGTCCATCATCAATTCATAGCTTCTGCAGTTGTGGTGATCATGCCCTACCGACCTAAAAACATTATAGAACAATTATTGTGGCATTTGTACAAACTTATGCAACAAATGATAGTTATCCATGGCATGTTTTCTTGCTACCTGACATATAGCGCACCACAATGCAGGCCCCTCGCTTGGTCCTGCTTGAGCTTCCAGCCTCAAAGGCATTGGTCCTCCTCTTGCAATGTAGTTTGCAAAGATTGAGCAATGGTCTTTGTCATGCCCTTGACCCTTGCATTTCAGGCACCATACCTCTCCATGCACCTTTGGTCAAACTATTCTATCCTGCTTGCAACTTTGCATCTCAAGGAAAATATTTTTCAACTGCGCATGGATCTGCTGAAACCCCAGATAAGGATCTTGCATCAGTGTTTCATTTAGTCTCGTCACAATCTCTAGGGCCTCTACCTGAGTCATTATATTCTGTTGGGACAACACAACCCTCAGGTGTGGTAGGAGCGAAGCCACAAACCACTCATGATGCCTTATGTCTGTTAAGTTCATATTAGCTTCATAGATTTGACACTTCAACCTCTAATCTAATTCCCAAGGTGTCTCACTTGGCTTCATCACGATTTCTTTGAATGCCACAGTCGAATGTGGCTCAGATTTAGGCATACTGAATTCTTTGTTCAGCACGGTCAGGATGTTTGCCACTCTAGTGTTTGGGTTATCATTAGAATACTTAATGTACCAGGTTAGCGCATGATCCTGCAACGCACTAACTAGGATTTCCTTCTTCAAGTGATCATCTATAACTCCTTAAGATTCCCATACAGCTTTCACCATGAACCAAAACTGGTTTGGGTCCTCATTTCCAAATCCTTTAAACAAAGGCAACTTCATGGAATTTTCCATCCTGAACCGTGGTGGAGGTGGAGGTGGTATGGGTGAAATTGCAAGTGATGGTGGTGAAGTTGGAGGTGGTGTGGGTGGAGGTGGCAATCACGGGAATCCTTGTCTTATTAACTGAATAACACTTTGCGAGAAGCCTATGCTACTCCCTCTTTTTCACCTTGTGGAGGTGAAATTAGTGGACTATATTCATGACCCTTTCTTCCTTCGTTCCTGTAAGTTTTTCCACTTCGTGAAGCTCTGAACATCAAGGTAGCTGCATAACCTACTTTTCGCACAATAACATTTTAATCCAGGTATTCAAAGATTTCAAGTACTTACCTCACGGACCTTTGAAAAAGCACCGCTCTGCCTCGCTGTAGCTGACTGAGGTATCGACCAAAAATTTACTCACAAATCCTCCTATGATGTGATCAAGCCAATGATCGACAATGTGGGTGATCTTATCCTCAAAGGCTTCCAATATCTATACTAATTCTAGGGTCTAAGCAATATGACCACCAAGTCTCCATCTTCCTTGGCTATTTGCTAGCTTCGCGATCCACTCATATAGCTCAATCGGAAAGAAACAGAAAAAGATATCATGTATTTCTATATATATGTACCTATCCAGCCACTATTCCTTTGTTAGTTGCCGATTTCTATTCCTTGCATCATGAATTCGTTGATATTCCTGTCCAACCAATCTCTGATCTCTTTCTTACTTGGATTCCAGTGATATGAAATCACGCCTCTTATGCAGATTCTAGTCCCAACAACAGAACCATTTGTTGGTTTGGAGGGGCCTGACCCAGTTTTAGCTTTAGTTAGCCAAACAAATCCCTACACTACTGGCCCTTTCAGCATCAGCCTGCAGAGTGTGGACTGAAGTCTCACTCAAAGCAATATGGGGGGATGCCGGAACCAAGTTTCTTCACCCTAATATGGTCATCATGTTGGTTTATTCCTTCTATTCTTGCTCTCGCATAGGTCATTAAGTTATATGGCTCTATCTATCAAACCCTTTATTCTGCCCTTCAGTACCTTTGCGAAGCGGTATGATTGGTCTTCACATAGCCCTAACCTGTGGTTCAGGTACCTTCGCGCTACTAAAGCAGTGTATAGAACATGTTCCAAGTTATCATCAAGTGTCTTACATATCTTATTAAACAACCACAGTTAGCACTGCGTAAATAGATATCCTTAATTGTGTTCAATTATCCAATGTAATTACATACATTCGCACATCACATAAACATTATAAATGAAATTCATACACAATATGACAAGATGCATTAACAGGAAATAAGACACATATTTTTTAGAATGCTTCTCTTTATTGATATATTTAAGTGATTATAGACTCTATCTTCCCTTCACACATAGCTGCAAGGGTCTACGTACTCAGTTGCAGACTTATACCCTAGGCCTCTGCGCACTTATTTATAGAGCCTATACCTATGCTACAACCTGAAACTTTGACTTCTCTCCTTATCACTCAAGACTTCTTGCTACAACTCATGACTCGTTAAGACTACTTAAAGATTACTTACTTAGCTCCTTTTATACAATCCCATGGTCCATGGACCATGGGTAGATATGTATAGTTGAATTTACTTTACAAAATTAAGGTTTGATAACCCTTTATGACTCATGACACCTTTGCACTCCGCGACCACAAAAATGCAGAATCTTTACAACTTTGTTACAAAATTTTACCCAAAATATGGGCTTTTAGCCCCAAAAATGTCCTTGGGGGATCCCATTCCCAACATTCTGTGAAACCTAATGCCACTGTTGCCACCATCAAGATAAAAAATATTGAGCCCAAAGATCCAAAAGAATGGGAGTGTCTCCCCCACTCATAGGTATGGGTGAAGGGGTCCCCATTGTAGTTCATTGTCGACAACAAGTTCCAAAAGAACCTCATGTTAGCATATGTTATTAAGTAGTTGGACCTACCGACCACACCACATGCATAGTCATACACCGTCAGGTGGCTCCACTAAGGATGAGATCTTCATGTCATCTAGGGAAAATTTTAGGGGCTAATATTCGCAGATGGGCTAATATTCCATGTTTTTTCCAATAAAAAGATTCGCTAATTTGTATTTTTCTAAAATTGAATTCGCCCAAATTGTATAGTATAAAATTATTCTACCTTAAAAATAGCCAATATTGTATATTTTCTAATATAAAATAATTAGAAATCTAAACATTTTTACAAAATTACCATCAAACATCTTAAAAATTGGATATTAGGGACTAGTAAGATTCGCCAAGTTTGCTAAAATTGAAGATAAACTTTCTTCCTTAAAATTTTCCCTGATGTCATCCAATAGTCTTGTCTCACCTACAACATCAAGTGCTTCACGAATGAGGTACTGTTTTATTTTTCTCCTCTTGAATTTTGTGATGTATTATTAGGCCAAGCATTATTATGGAAGTGTCATGATGTGTATGAGTTGAGGCCTTGCACTATTACTATTTATTTGGGATGTAATTTATACAAAATAATAAAGGTAGCACCGCCTTCCTCTTTGGTCTCTACTAAGAAATGAACTAAGATCATCTCCTAGATTGGGAAATTTTCTTTCTTTATGATTCACACTCAAAGTAAGGGGAAGATCATGGCCACGTCCATGGACCCCCACAAGGGTTCTTGCACACAGGAGGAGAAGGTGGATAAGTTTGTGGAGGAGTATAGGGACAACTTCTCCTCACCCATAGGGGCAGTCTTGCATTGTGAGGTCAAAATTCAATCAATCTGACCCCCAGTGCACCTCTACCCAATGGATCAATATTTTGTCACTCCATTATATAAAATCAAGAGATTAAGTGGAATATCGAGGAGTTCTTTCAAAAAGGGAACATTCAACCAAGTTCCTCACCATGTGGAAGCCCGATTGTACTTATAAAGAAGAAGGATGGGACCTGGAGGTTATCCATTGATTATCTAGCACTAAAAAAATCATTGTTAGGAAGAGGTATCCAATCCCATGGATTCATGACCTTCTGGACCAGTTGAAGGGGGGCAAGTATTTTAGCAAGATCAATTAGAAGTCTGGCTATCACTAGGTTCTAATAGAGCCCATAGATATATGGAATACTGCATTCAAATAAAAGGAAGGTGTTTTTGAATTCTTAGTCATGCCCTTCGAGTTGACAAATGCCCCTGCTACTTTTATAAGGTTGATGGATTACATCTTGCGTCCCTTCGCGAACTTGTTAGCGGTTTTTTATCTAGACAACATCATCATCTTTAGCAAGGGTTGGTAAGAGAACTTGCAACACATTCAACACATCCTTCAAATGTTGTGGTAGCATAAACTGTGTGCAAAATTAGAGAAATAGACATTTGGCATGGGCGAGGTCCAATATATGGGCTACATCATTGATGAGGAAGTTGTGCATGTAGATCTAGATAAGATCTAAGTTATTTGGGATTGGCCAGCCCTCATCACTCTAACAAAGCTTCAGAAATTTTCAAGCCTTTCCAATTTTTATCAAAGTTTCGTGTTGGGATTCTCTCATATCACTTGGCCTTTTAGTCAAGTTACTAAGGAAAGAGTGAAAGTAAAGTTTTTCTGGCTCGAGTTCCAAAAATAGTCATTTTTTGAGTTGAAGCACTGCCTCTTCTCTGCATGAGTACTCACATTGCTAGAACTACAACAACCATTTGACATTGAGATAGACACCTGTCACTATGTTATTGGTGCAATTATCATCGAGCAAGGGAATATGATGGTTTGTCAAAATGAGACAATTTTTGACACCATTTGGAAATACCTCACCTACAATAAGGAGATGTAGTCCATCGCACATGCTTGTTGGCAATGTAAACATTATATTTTGGTGAAGGACATGGTCATCCACATATATCCCTAACCCCTGTAGATTATACAGACCAAAGGTAAGTTTTTGAACAATCTCCATCAGAATTGGTCCACATATCTGCAACAATTCCATTTAAATATCAAATATGAGAAGGGAAGCACCAACCATGTTGTAGATTGCCTCAGTCGGCCACTAGTTGAAACACTGACCACTACTCTCAACTGTTGTGGCCACAAGACCTCTTGATATCCATAACTATATCAAAATTATCCAAAGTTCACCACCACATACTAGATGCTAGTGGATGGAAAGTAAGTTCTAGACTACCACCTGTACGATGCATTATAATGATATATGGGCTACCTTTGTGTTCCTTCAAGCGAGTGTGTGAAGCTGATTTAGGGGGCTCAAATACAATTAGGTCGCAAGACACTTTGGTATGGAGAAAATTGTGGCCATACTAGATAAGTGTTTTAATTGGGCAAATATTTGATGAGATGTTGGAAAATATATCAGATCCTGCACTACCTGTGTCATTTCCAAGCCAACTATTCAGAACAAAGGCTTGTATACTCCTCTTCCTACTCCTAGACAGCCCAAGGAATCTACCTCCATGGACTATATGTATGTCCTTCCTTCTACCATGCATGGAAACGAATGTTTATTTTTGGTCATCAATAAATTTTCGAAGATGGCCATATTGGTCACTTGCAAGAAGAGTATCACAACAAAAGCCACTGTTAGACTCTTCTTTGAATGAGTGTGCATATATTTTGGGATCTCACATGCCATTATATCATATTGAGGTAGAAATTTCTTAAGTTTATTTTTGTCAAGTATTTATTCATTGTTGGACAATAAGCTCACCAATTCAACTGCATTTGACCCCTAAACTGATGGTGAGACATAGGTCATCATCCAGACAATTATGCACATACTATGCATATAAAACACTAAGCATCCATGGAAATGGAATGAGACTCTTCCCTATGTACAATGCAGCTACAAAAAAACTCTCCATAAGTTGGCCAGATGCAACCCATTTGAAGTGGGTGTGGTATTTCAACCATTATGTCCCCATGTGTTGCATTGCCTTTTGCAACTACACAAGAAGAATCTTCGGATGTTCAGTCCGAAGTTGATAAATATAGTAGTTTTATTGAGAACATTCATCACATCCACTAGTAGGTTAAAGACATCTTGGAGAAAGCCAATGCCAAATACATACAATGACAAGATTAGCATCGGGTGCCCCATAAGTTTCAGGTGGGTGACAAAGTTTGGTTAAATCTGTAGAAAGAGTGCCTCGCTGGAACCTACTATAAAATTTGACCACTCT
Source organism: Pinus taeda (assembly GCA_000404065.3). Taxonomy (NCBI): domain Eukaryota; kingdom Viridiplantae; phylum Streptophyta; class Pinopsida; order Pinales; family Pinaceae; genus Pinus; species Pinus taeda. Next base: position 20,095 of record APFE031000908.1, on the reverse strand, counting down.
AATACAGGCCTTATACCATAACCAAGATTTTGGGAGACAATTATTTCGAGCTCAGTATCCCCCCATTCCTTGTATTGCACCCCCTATTCAATGTGGACTTCCTTTGACCATAATTTCCACCATTCTTGGACACATCAAACATTGTTGAGCAGTTAACACCAATAGAACTCAACCTGGTCTACATTGAACAAGACACAAGTGTTTAGATCATGGGCACATAGATCAAGATCACTCGAAAATAGAGGATCCAATTGTAGAAAGTTGTCAAAGCTGACCAACTCTTGCAGTAGGGAAAGTGGCTCACCAAGGACCAATTTCAGCAAAAGTTTCCCATCTCATGGAGGCACTCAACATAATGGGGACCATTGCTTCCTAAGGTGGAAGGAATGATCCAGGTGAATATGGGTGGCCATAAAACTATTCCACTTGAACCCCCACCATTAGTTCTTTCAGTTTCCTTAACTGTATTACAATTTTCTATTTTTGCCATTTTTTCGGGGCTTGAACATTCAGAACCGTTTTGAGGCCCGAAACAATTTTTTTTAGAAACCAAGAAAATCAAGAGCTTGGGAAAAGGGTTTGTAGCCAAAATTTGTAGTCCTTGGATGGAATTTTATAACAAGGTATCGTATATGTCAAACATATATTGTATACCAAAGTTACAACCTCGAGAATTTTATGTATGAATTTACCCCAACGCGGCTTGCAAACGTTTGGCACTTTGTATTGTAGGGTTAGGTTTCTTGATGTTTATAGTTTTCACGTTGTTTCTCAATAATAAATAGTCCTTCAAGCCTCATTGTAGCATATTTTAGATGGCATGTAACCACCACATCACTTCTCATACAGAAGCTACCATAACCTCAGCTAGTTTATTTCCATTCTACCTGTAAACAATTTTCAATATCTTTTTATTAATGAATTGAATTTCTATTTTCATTGTATCTTTATGTTTCTCTTTATATCTATATTTCATCTCATTCCTTCATAAATCTGGATTAACATCGTACATATCGCTAAGTGTTGGGTTGTGTTATATTCTTTCAACGACTAGCCCACATAGTTAA
>APFE031000908.1:0-14932 GCA_000404065.3 Pinus taeda | reverse complement strand
GCTCTTATTTGGTTTGTTTGTCATTAGAGAGTCTTAGACTCCTAGGAAGGTTAGATTTGTCCGCAAGTATAACTCATTCCGCGTGACAGTGACCTCCAAAAGGCCCATAATGACATGATAGAAGGATCTCAAAGACTTAATCCTCCCTGACAAATCTCCTCAAAATTTGATTTGGGCCCAGCTTGAAGAGATTCCCCCCAATCCAAGTGAGTGGGCCACTCTTTCTTACAATTCTTTTTTTTTCCTTGGAGGAAAAATTTGGAGGGAACTGTGCAGACCTAGGTAGTTGGCTATGTCAACAAGCCATGGAGAGAGAAATGAAATAGAAAATAAATGCTCATCCGACATCTGATCATCAACCATTCCTTTGTTGCCTGTAAGAAAAACAAATCTAGCCAAAAAATTACCAACTACATTTTCTCTATCATGATTATCAATGATAGTTAGATCAAACTTTTGTAATAAAAACAACCATATAATAATTATGGCATTCAAATCAGGCTTGTTCATCAAATATTTGATAGCAACAAGGTTAGTATGTACAAAGGTCTGGTAACCACTGATGTAGTGTCTAAATTTGTTCAAGGAATGGACAACAACTAGGAGCTCTTTTGCAGTCACTGTATAGTTCAATTTAGCCTTTGACAAATTTTTGTTGATGAAGTAAATGGCATAAGGCAAATTGTCATCAATCTAGCCTAGAGCTGCTCCTATAGCTTTTTCAGAGGCATCAACATGGATGTAGAAAGCAAGGGTCCAATTTGGGCATCAGAGTATGGGTGCAGTAGTCAACTTGTCTTTTCAGGTTTCTAGGTCCCCTTGGTAGATTTTTGACTAGCAAAAGTTAGAGTCCTTGCACAGTAGTCCAAATAATGGTGAGGCTACTTTGCTGAAATCCTTTATGAATCTTGTATAGTATCCAACTAAGCCCAAGAAACTTCTGACATCCCTTTTCTTGCGAGGAGTAGGGACCCTCTGTAGAAATTCCCACTATATATCAACATATTATGCAATATACTAAAACACAATACAAGATCTAATTCTACAACACTTTGCGGAAGCTTAATCGAATTGAGCAAGATCAAGAGAACACATATAAATAAGAAAGAGAAATCAATCACACATAACATAGAAGAAATATCACGGGGAAAGCCTTAGCCTGAAACCCCAATCTCTGTATTATCATACAAGTGGAAATATTGTTCAAGTTACAAAAAGAATCAGCTCTCAAGCTATCCTGGTCTCTCTGTAATCAAACAATACAGCTCACAGACTGAATAGACACTGTATATGTCCTCCTCAAGCCCTCCAGGCCTCCTATTTCCTTGCGCAATTTTTCTTGGGGTCCAATGATGTCACATGTGTGAATTGGCCTCATCGCACTCATTAAACTTGAAGAAGTAACTGCGCAATATTCAAGGAAAGAATTGCTTCTGCATGCAAGGAATATTCACAATGGAATATTCTAGCAACTGATAGTACACTACCCCTCCATTTTATCTCAATTGGGTCTCTGTCTGAACTAACATGCATGAGTTATTTATGAGAGAATACTCAGTTATCTAAAGTGCAGTAGTTACATGCATGCAAGCATTAACTAATTGAACTTACATTAATTCAACAAACTGTTTGAATTAATCTAACTGGACTTGACTCAATTAACTAAGTCAACTAATTACAACTCATCCTGATCTCTTTAAATGATGGATTAATTCCTCAATTAATGGAGAAATTGTTGCATGTCCCCACATAGACTTCAAGTTTGATTTTCCTTAAATAATTAACTCAAGATGAATTATTTAATTATTTTACAAACTGCTGCTAAGATCAAATTCGAATTTTACTTCACTATTTTAGTTTAGGGACTGACTAAAATGGGAAGGTATCCCAAAATGATATTTATAGAATTCTATTTTTAGCACTTCCATTTTTCCATCCATTGTTGCTAAGATCAACACTGGCTGAACTGCTATTTTTAGCAGTGCTATTTTTAGCAATTCTATTTTTAGCATTTCTTGTTGCTATTTTCAACACTCCCTCTCAACAAGAAAGGGATTATCAGTAACCCCAACCCTGTCTCTGTGGAACTCGAACTTGCATCTTGACAATGCCTTAGTCAAGATATCTGCATCCTGTTCCTCGGTCGAAACATATAACAGCAACATGATCCTCTTGACCACATAGTCTCGAAGATGGTGATACCGGGTATCAATGTGCTTGGACCTGTCATGAAAAACTAGATTCTCCAAGAGTTTGATACAACTCTGGTTATCGTAGTAGATCATTGTAGGATCCATCATCTGACCAAACAATCCCACTAGAATCTTCCGCATCCAAATAGCCTCACATGCAGCCTGACTAGTAGCCATGTATTCAGCCTCTACTGAGCTAAGTGCAACTGACCTCTGTTTCTTGCTGTACCAGGAAACTGCATCTCAACCAAGGTTGAAGATTCCTCTAGAAGTGCTCTTCCAGTCTAATGGACTCCCTACCCAATCCGCATTTGTGAAGCCCTGAAGCTTCACTCCCTCTGTCCAACTGTACAACAATCCGAACTGAGATGTGCCTCTGAGGTATCTCAGCACATGCTTCGCTACCTTCCAAAACAGCTTGGTAGGCTGAACCATAGCTTGACTTAGCTGGTTCAATGCAATAAAAAAGTCGGGTTGTGTGTTCACCAGATACATAAGTGAACCTAGTAGCTGCTACCTCACCTGAAGTAGCATCCTCCTTCCTCCAGTTCCCAGCTAGAGGAGTCTGCATGGGCTTGCACTTCTCCATGTGAAAACACTTGAGTATCTCATTGGCATACTTTCCTTGAGACACAAATACTTCCCCATCTTTCTTCCACACCTCCATGCCTAGAAAGTAGTGCATAAGGCCCATGTCCTTCATCTTTAACTCTCTTGCAAGGTCCTCCTTGCAAGACTATATCAGCTCATCATCACCTGTCAAAATCAGATCATCGACATAAAGAACAATGATCAATGGTTTACCTTCTACCATGATGTGGTAAAGGTCCGCATCTGCTTCACTCTTGGTGAATCCCAAACCAGTGAAATAGCTGTCGATCCTAGTGTACCAACCATGTGGTGCTTGCTTTAGCCCATACATAGCCCTCATGAGTCTACACACATGCGACTCATGATTGAAGGTTTCGAAACCCTCTGGCTACTCAATGTACACCTCTCCTCAATCTTCCATTGAGGAATGTTGTCTTCACATCCATCTGGTGGATATTCCACCCCATCTGAGCTGATAGTGCCAACATCGAGCTAATCGATCAGTACCTTGCTACATGAGCAAAAGTCTCATTGTAGTCAATCCCCTCGACCCGTGAGAAACCTTGGGCAACAAACCTTGCCTTATGTTTCTCAACATTGCCATCAGCTGCCTACTTTACCTTGTAAAGCCATCTAGAACTCACCACTAACTTGCCCTGAGGCCTTGGGACAACATCCCACACACTGTTCTAAACGATAGAGTCATACTCCTCTACCATTGCATCAACCCAGACTAGTTGCTGCACTGCCTCCTCGAATGAAGAAGGTTCAGTATCTACACACTCCCCAACCAGGGCCATGTACCTAGTGTACCACTTAGGTGAGCTCCTCTGTCTGCGCTGAGAAGATGGTTGTCCCACATTCTCCCGCGCATCCAACATCAACCTGTCAGCTTCCTTTGAGTGTTTCCACCCATCTCTAGAAGTATCAACATGAGTGGATGTCTCCACTCCCGAATCCTCTGCATGCGGCTGCTTCACATCAATCTGAGGCTCCTCATCCTTAGGAACTGAAAGTTCCTCATCTGCATGCAACTCGAGCTCCCTCTCAAGTGATAAGCGCATGGCTTTCTGCTCGTCGAGCTTCAGATCCCTATGTACCACAGTCCTCTGAGTGGAAGGAAGGTACACCTGATAGTTGTGGGGTGTATCCATGTACCCCAAAAGTATTCCCAACTTATTTGTTGGGTCTAGTTTCTTCCTGGCATCTTTGGTCACATGACAGTGAACTGAGGATCCAAAGATTCGAAAGTGACTTACACTAGGTCACTTCCCAGAATAGGCCTCCATAGGTGTTTTCATCCCTAGTATACAGTGCAAGCTTCTGTTCTGCAAGTATACTGCTGTATTGCATGCCTCAACCCACAAATGCAGTGGTGTGCTTTGGTCATGCAACATCTCTCGAGCTGCTCCCATAATCGATTTGTTCTTCCTTTCGGCCACCCCATTCCGCTGTGGGTTATGGGGTGCCGTCAATTCCTATTTAATACCTTTTGCAGCACATAAGTCTTTAAACTGTTGGGTGACATACTCTCATCCATTGTCACTATGCAAGGCTTTTATTTTCTTTCCAGATTCTTTCTCTACCAAGGCTTTAAACTCACAAAACCTTAAGAAGGTCTGATCCTTCTTTTGCATAAAGTAGATCTAGCGTCTACAAGAAAAATCATCAATAAAAATAACATAATACCTTTGTTTAGCGGTGGAGGCTGTAGAGAAGGGCCCACAAACATATGAGTGAACTCACTCCAGGATTGCTCCAACTCTACTGTCTCGATCCGGAAAGGAAGATTTTGCATACTTACCCAAGGTAGAACCTTTGCATGTAGTCGTCTACTCAAGTTTTCCCTTGGGTAATCCGGTAGAAATCTGTTGCATGATCTTCAGGGCTCCATGGTGCAAGTGGCCCTGTCTTCTATGCCATAGCTCGCCAACATCTTGGATCTGCACCGTCTCAGCTTTGGAACTCAAAGCAACACAGTCGTCTACCTCTAGCTTGTAGAGATTCTTAACTGGAATCCCTATTCGCTTTGTCTGTCCAGTACCGATATGCCTCAAGAATACCTTTCCTTGACTAAAGACTACGTCATAGTCTATATCTTCTAGCATAGTGACAGACACAAGATTATTCTTCAGACTTGGTGCATACTTTACATCAATCAGGGTGAGGGGAGCTCCATGCTCCCTCTGAAACACAACCATACCTTCACTTGAAACACAGTACTTTCCATCATTGCCCATCTCAATCCGCATTTGGAGATCCTTCTCCTCCAAGGTACTGAAAATAATCTTGTCACTTGACATGTGGAATGAAGCTCCACTGTCCAAGTACCACACACATCCCACCATGGATGAAACCATGCATGCAATAAGTAAGAAATCCAGCTTAAACTGTAAGGCCAGTGCCTCACCATCAAATCCCTTCAAGGAACCCTTCTTGGATTTCTTTTGTGGACAATTCATAACATAATGGTCCACTTCATGATAATGAAAGCATCGCACTTTCGATTTGTCAATCTTCTTCCCACCATGGGAAGAACTGGATTTGGGATGGGACGCCTTCCCTTTCCCTTTCCTCTCCTTACTCAATAAGGCTAGATTTTCCTCATCATCTTGCTTCAATGAGGATCCTTCTCTGGTGCTTCTTCTTATTTCCTCTTGCATCAAATATGACCAAAGTCATTGCCAATTTGGTAGTTTTTCTCTTCCATTAACTAAGTCTTGGTAGCTATGCTAGCTCTTAAGAAGATCGAGGAGTGCAATACTCACCATGTCATCATCAGTGGTCGTGATCCCTACACTTCCAAGCTCATCCCTGCGGATGGTGAGCTTGTCTTTAAGCACTAGCTTCCTTTGATCATTGTTGTTCTGATATAAATCTTTCACTGTTTTCCACATCGAAAATGGTGTCTCTTTCCCATGGAGGCTCGAGACAAAGCGGTCTTGAACTCCCTCAAGGAGGATTTTCCATGCTCTAGCCACACGTTTCTTCCATTCCGCCAGTTGAGTAGCATTAGTCGGCTTGGAGACTTCTTGATAAATGAAGTCCTTTAGACCATTATCCTCTAATACTACCTCCATGCAATCCTTCTAGGTTATATAATTCGAGCTGCCATCAAGGGCATACTCGAGTCTTAAACCACTGAACACCATAGTTTTCTATATTCAAAAACCAAACTTCGAGCTTCTCCTTCTTGTATATTGTTCTTCGCCTTGATCACCTTTGCTCTAATACCATGTAGAAATTCCCACTGTAGATCAATAGATTATGTAATATACTAAAACACAATATAAGATCTACTTCTACAACAATTTGTGGAAGCTTAATCGAATTGAGCAAGATCAAGAGAGCACATATAATTGAGAAAGAGAAATCAATCACACATAACACAGAAGAAATATCACGAGGAAAGCCTCAACCTAAAACCCCAATCTCTGTATTATAATACAAGTGGAAGTCTTGCTCAAGTTACAAAAAGAATCAACTCTCAAGCTATCCTGCTCTCTCTACAATCAAACAATACAACTCACAGATTGAATAGACACTGTATATGTCCTCCTCAAGCCCTCCAAGCCTCCTATTTCCTTGCGCAATTGTCCTTGGGGTCCAATGATGTCACATGTGTGAATTGACCTCATCACACTCACTAAACCTAAAGAAGTAACTGCGCAATCCTCCAGGAAATAATTCCTTCTGCATGCAAGGAATATTCACCATGGAATATTCTAGCAACTGATAGTACACTGCCCCTCCATCTGATCTCAACTGGGTCTCTGTCTAAACTGATATGCATGAACTATTTATGAGAGAATACTCAGTTATCTGAAGTGCAGTAGTTACATGCATGCAAACATTAACTAATTGAACTTACATTAATTCAACAAACTATTTGAATCAATCTAAGTGGACTTGACTTAGTTAACTAAGTCAACTAATTACAACTCATCCTTATCTCTTTAACTAATGGTTAAATTCCTCAATTAATGGAGAAACTGTTGCATGTCCCCACATAGACTTCAAGTTTGATTTTCCTTAACTAATTAACTCAAGATGAATTAATTAATTATTTTACAAACTGCTGCTAAGATAAAATTCGAATTTTACTTCACTATTTTAATTTAGGGACTGTCTAAAATGGGAAGGTATCCCGAAATCCTATTTATAGAATGTTATTTTTAGCACTTCCATTTTTCCATCCATTGTTGCTAAGATCAACATTGGCTGAAGTGCTATTTATAGCAGTGCTATTTTTAGAAATTATATTTTTATCATTTCTTGTTGCTATTTTCAACACCCTCTTTATGATAGAAATTTTATTTGGGTTCACTTGTAGTCCTTCCCGGGATATTGATTGACCTAGAACAATCCATTCATCAAGACCTCACACTTCTCAGGACTAAGGGATAGGTTCATTTCAATGAAATTATTTAATATTTTCCCCAAGTTAGAGAGAGCCTCAAGGAAGTCACACCCATAGGGAGTGAAAGCACCCATATAAATTTCTACAAAGTCATGGACTAGCTCTACAAATATGCTCAGAACTGCCCTCTAAAAAGTGGTAGGGGCATTACATAATATAAAAGGAAGGACCCTATAAGTAAAGGTACCCCAACAAAAAGTGAAGGTGGTTTTATCTTAGTCCTTTGGGTTGATTTGGATTTGATTGTAACCGCTGAATCCATCTAGGAAAGAGAAGAACTTCTTCCCTCTAAGACCATCCAAGACTTGATCAACGAAAGGTAGAGGGAAATGGTAATTTTAAGTGGTTTTGTTTAACTCTTTGTAGTCCACACAAATCCTCCATTTTCCATTTTTATTTGAGACCAGAACTAGAGGAGACACCCACTCACTATCTAAGATGGGGTAAATGAACCTTGCATCCAATAACTTATGCAGTTCTTCTTTAACTATGTCTTTGAGGGCTAGGTTCATTCTCCTCTGAGGTTGATGCACTGGCTTGCAGCCTTCCTTGATGTAAATGTGGTGAGTACACACGGAAGGGTGCACTCCCTTCATTTCCTTATAACTCCAGGCAAAGGAATCTAGACGATCTCTTAACATGTCACACAACTCCTTTTCTTGATACGTAGAGAGAGGGGTTGATTTTCAATGTTTTAGCTGGACCAAATTCTATCATGTTGATATGAGTAGGACTTGAGACAGCTAGGCACAAATCATTCCAAGGGTTATCTTCAACTTTCTCTACTAACTCATCAAGAGACATGGTGTTGGGGGGTTGATTATGGAGGATTTGATCAATCCGGTCGTCTTCATCAGGTTGTCCCCATCCTATAGTTGCATCTAGGGTACAGATTAGGTAAGATGTGGCATAGTAGACTTCATCTTGTTCCTCCTCTTCCAACCATAAGGGTAACTCATTCTCCAGAGAAGGTTGGGTAGGAGGGTACAAGACCAATTGTTTGGAAAAATGCCCATTTTTAATGGTCATATTCCCAGCCTTGCAACTTATGTAAGCATTAGCAGTGGCTAGCCATGGCATTATAAGGATGAGAGGATAACCATTGAATTTGATATTAGGTTGGATTCCCAGGAATCAATGGAGACCATCACATCCTCAACAATTCCCTAAGGAGCTACTGTGGATCTATCTGCAAGCTGCAAGACTGTTATGGTATTCCTTAATGATTCTTGGAGATTCAGTTTAAGGATGGTCTCCTTAGTCAACACATTGATGGCATCCCCAAGATCAATCAAGGTATGGGGGGACAATGATGCCATCAATGTGCACATCTACCATAGGAATTCCAAGGTCTAGATACTCCAGGAAAATCATTCTCCCCAACATTAAGTCAAACAACTATACAATGACATTAATGGTAGGGGTGTATTTATTTCTCCTCCCGGGAAGTTTGAAGCATTTCTCCTTGATTAACTTGTTGTATATGGGGACATCCTTGATAGCTTGGAGGAGTGGGAATTTAACATACAAGTTTTTCAAATCACCCAGAAGTTCAACCTCTTTTGGGTGTGCTGGCTAGAATGGATTAGTCTCTCAGGAAACGATGGTGGATTGGCTTGAGGAAAACTCTCTTCCTTTTCCTCTTCAAGCTCCTTAGGTGGAGATGAAAGTTGGTTATCTGGAAGCACCATTCCAGACCTGAGGTTGATTTCTTGAATTTCCACAACATAAGCAGGGTAGAATATCTCTCCACTATAAACCTATTATGCCTGCTTGTTATTCGAGTTCAGATTTGGATGAGCAGGCATCTGAGGTTAGGTGGAGCAGGGTGCAGGAGTTGTGGTTGAGATGGTGATGGAGGTAGTAAGGTTGGAGATTGGTTGAATGGGGGATTCCACCCCTGTGATGGTGTATTCCACTGAGGTTGTGGGGGAGCATATGGATGAAACGATTGATTGGCAGGTTGGGAATGGTATTGAGGTGCATAAGACCAGGGAAAAGGTGTGGACCATGAAGGTGTCGGAATTATGATACATATGTTGTACTTGATGGTAACCCACTCATCTCAGATAATAAGTTATAGTGCAACAAAGTTCATGCACTTTCATGCAGAGAAAAGTTCACGCACTTTCATGCAGAGAAAAGTTCCTTTCATGTAGAGAAAAGTTCACGCACTTTCATGCAGAAAAAAAAAAGTTCCTTTCATGTGGAGAAAAGCTCACGCACTTTCATGTAGAGAAAAGTGCACACACATGGGAAATATTATGGTTGGTTCATGGTATTAGTCCGACAGTTTTTGATCCTATGGTTTTGGTCTGTGGTATTTAGTCCTTGGTATTTGAACCTATGGTTTTGGGCCATGGTATCTCGTCATAAGTGTTGATCCCAAGTATTGGGGTCCATGGTATTGAATTGTTTATGGTTTTTGTCCGTGGTATTGTGAAAGGCCTAAGGCTATAAAAGAGGAAGGAGATCATTTGGCAAGGCATCTTCTGAATTCTGGATATCTGATAGTGCTAGATCTGGAATACTGTGATTGGGTTATGGTGCAGATCTGGATCTGAATGAAGAAGGAACCTGAGCGCAAGGAGAAGGATAAGTTCTATTGATGGGTCAAAATATTAAGGCTGGAATAGTGGTATCTCTATATTATTTTGATCTGTGATATGTGGCGCACGCTTGATCTATAAATCTGATAATCTGGGTTAACTAATATCTGAATGTTTGAAAGAATGAATTTATAGATCTGTACACAGGTTTCTGAATAGTGAAGTAGCGTACATCTATTGATTTATGTTCTAGCTGCTTCTGTTTATTGCTACAGTGTTCTGGGTTCAGAAGCGGGGTGTGATTACTGTTATTATGATCTGGGTACAATCGTTAGAGAAGTGTTTATTTTGATTGGTGAAAAGGTGATTGGTTGATGCATAAATTATTGATGTTTGATTGATGTTATTTGTGGATCCAGTTTGAAAATTTATGAAACGTGGTCCCTGGAAGGAAGAGAAGGTTGTAGTCTTTGGCAGGTAGCAGCCTGCGTACTAGTATATCAACTAGTACAAAAACTAAGGGGGTTGTAGCTCCCTTCCAGGAGAAGCCAGAAAATGAGAGAGGGTTGTAGCTCTCTGTAGGTAGCATCTTGCGTACTGGTAAAGGACTGCACCAGTACAGAATCATTGTAAAAAGAAGTTTCTAATTGAAAAGATAGAGACATATTGCAGCAGGTGGTTTTCACCCACATTGGGTTTCCACCTTATATCTTGTTTTCTTGTGTGTGATTATCTTCTGCTCTATTTTTCTGTTCCTGGTTACTGTTTATATGATCCCGATGCACATATTAATGTTCAACATCTGTAGAATATTTTAAATTATAAGTCTGTATGGTATACGCGGGTTTCCTTATCTGTAGTTGCATATATACGCGGTTTTCTCTAACTGAAGTAGCGTATATGTTCTTGGTTTGAAAAATAAAATAATTGACCAGATAATATTGATTCACCCCCCCTCTTAGTATTATTTCCAACAATTGGTATCAGAGCGGGTCCTTCAGAAGAAGATTGATCGCTTGAAGGAAGATTTATCATCATGAGCAACTACGAGAGAGAAGCATCAATCAGGCCACTAATTTTTGATGGGACCAACTTCGTCTATTGGAAGGTAAGAGTTACAACCTATCTTCAATCTCTTGGTACAGAAGGCTGGGTTATCATAGATACAGGGTACACTTTTCCATCAGCAATGCCTACAGATCCGGTTGAGAAGAAGCATTTTGAAACTAATGCAAAGGATGTCAATACTCTATTAGGATGTCTATCTCAATCAGAATTCATCAAGGTTATGCAGTATAAAACCGCAAAAGAAATATGGGACAAGATCGTTTTGAGCTATGAAGGAGATGAATAGGTAAAAAGAGCAAAACTTCAAACCCTCAAAATTCAATATGAAAATCTCAGAATTTACAATGATGAAAGTGTGGCTAATATTTCCTATGCATAGATGAGATTGTTAATTGTATGAAAAATTTGGGTGAAGAAATAAAAGAGGTTGTTGTGGTTGAAAAGGTTCTAAGATCTTTGTCTTCTAAGTTTGAATCAAAATTTTCTGCAATAGAAGAAAAGGAGAATCTATAGAAAACTACCATGTCGTAACTACACGGAATTCTAACCACTTATGAAATGAGGAAAGAGGGACCATCAGACAGAAGAGAAGCCGCATTCAAGGCCTCGGGAAAAGGAGATTCTTATGACTCAGGACATATGTCAGAAGAAGAGGAAGAATCAAATTTTGTCAAGAAACTTCAACAGGGTGCTTGAAGATTCAGAGGTAAGTTACCTTTCAAATGTTTTGCTTGTGGAAGAGTCGGTCACTATGCTGCCAAGTGTCCTCATAAAGGTAAGGAACCTGTTAGATGGAACAAGAAACAGAATGTAAATAAGAAAAGCTATTACACCCATGAAGACAGTGAAGGATTTTCAAATAGTGATGAAGATGAACAAGGTAATAATTATAGACTTTTAATGGCTTTTGAAGATGATGATTTCATGGGGCTATAGATGAAGAAGGTCTTTATGAAGAGATTTCTAAACTCAAAATTTGTTTAGAAGAGAAAAATATGATTATTGAAACTCTGCAATTCTAATTGGCTGAAAGTGAAAAACATCATGAAAAGTTAGAATGTGAAATAGTGGGACTTAGAAAAGAGATTGAGAAAACTAAAGCTCTTAATCTTAGATTTGTTAAAGGATCTGAAACGTTAGATGAGATTATCAAAGTACAACGTTCTCCACTAATCAAGACAGGTCTGGGATATAATGAAGAAGCATCTCAAGCACAGAAGCCATCCACCTCCAAAATTTATATTGATGCAGTAAGGAGAAGTGAACAAATTGACAATCAACAACAAAGGCACAAAGTTGTTCACCAGGTAAATCAAGGACATTTCTCTTCATGAATGAACAGAGATCACCAAGTAAATTAGGGGCAATCTGCTTCAAGGATAAATAAAAGCTACAACAGACCATAGGTAAATCATTCTTAATTTTCCTCAAGAATGAATGTCAATGAAAACTACAATTGTTCGGTCTGCAGGGTTGATAATTGCAAGAATTTCTTCAATGGCCAATGTTTCTCTTGTCACAACTTTGGACACAAAGCAGCTCAGTGTGTTGCCTACAAAACTATCATGACTAGAGAAACTCAAAAATAGAGGAGTATGACTGGAATCATGAAAAGGACCTACAATAACTTTTCTTCTCTTGAAAATGAAATAGAATGTTCTATTTGTAATAATTTTGGTCATGAAGATTCTGAATGCAGGAGCAGGTTTCAGCAGGCAACTCAGAAGAAGCAAGCCTCAAATATCAAAACATGGAGAATGAAAGAACCACAACCAGAAAGATGTGGTATAGCCCTATATGCAGAAGGGTAGGAAAATCAATGGTACATCGACAGTGGATGTTCAAAACATATGACAGGTGATAAAGAAAAACTTCAGTCGTACAGTGCCTTGGAGGAGAAGAAGGTCTCATTTGGAAATGACACCCCTGCACTCATAAAAGGTAAATGTTCTGTTCTTTTAAAAGAAAAGGTCAAAGCAGGAAATGTTATGTATGTTGATGGCTTAAAGCATAATCTATTGAGTGTCAGTCAGATGTGTGATCAAGGAACATAGGTAATATTTCAATCAAATGGATTTAGTGTTCATGATCTTGATACAGGAGAAATAGTGATCAAATGCATAAGAACTCCAAATAATTTATACATATTCAAAGAAGGACAACAAAAATGCTATCTGAGCAAGAATGATGAACACTGGCTATGGCATCGGAGGTTGGGGCATCTAAGCTTCTCACAGATAAGGAAAGCATGCAAATACCAGGCAGTTCGTGGTCTTCCAGACATCAGAATTCCAGATAATACAATATGCAAATCATGTCAGTTTGGCAAGAAAACCAGAACTAACTTCCTTGAGAACGAAGGGTCAGCTAGCAGGCCACTTGAGCTTGTCCATACTGATGTATGTGGTCCATCTAGGAAAAGGTCGCCTCGGGGAGAATAATACTTTATATTATTCATTGACGACTATTCAAGGATGGTTTGGATAGGATAGATGAAGCACAAAGATGAAGCCTTCGAAAAGTTCAAATCCTTCAAAGCTTTGGTTGAAAACGAATCAGATCACAAAATTAAATGCCTCAGGTCTGATAGAGGTGGGGAGTTTTCCTCAAATGAATTTTTCGATTTTTGTGAAGAACATGGAATAAGAAGAGAATTATCTACAGCCAGGACTCCTCAGCAAAATGGAGTAGTTGAAAGGATGAACAGAATGGTTCAACAAATGGCTCGTGCTATGCTTGATGAGTCTTGAACTCCTACAACTTTCTGGGGTGAAGCTGCATTTTCTATAGTTTTTATTCTCAACAAAACAAATGTCCGGGTGAACAGCACTCAAACCCCTCATGAGCTCTGGTATGGTGAGACTCCTTCGGTAAAATATTTCAAAATTTTTGGAAGCAAATGTATCAAAAATACTAATGAACATCTTGGCAAGTTTGAACCTAGAGTAGATGAAGGCATTCTCCTTGGTTACTCTCCCCACAGCAAAGCTTACAAGTGTTATAATAAAAGGCTTGGAAAAATTGTTGAAAGTATTGATGTAGTGGTTTATGAAGAAGAAAACACTCCTAGGCAGGTAAGATCTGAAGATTTCGAAGATGATGAGGACTATCCATCAACATCAAATCAGATTCATGATGAAGAAGAAACCTACGAAGAAGAAACCCATGAGGAGCCTGAAGAACAAATAAGGATAGAATAAAAGACTCCATCCAGGTACATTCAGAAGACTCATCCAGAATCTCAAATTTTGGGGCAAAAGGAGGCAGGAATACAAACAAGAAGAACAATTGCAGAAGCTTCAAGCTATTTTGCATTACTTTCCTCCACTGAACCACAAAATGTAAGAGAGGCATGCAAAGATGAATGCTGGGTCAAGGCAATGGATGAAGAACTTGAGCAGATCAAAAAGAATAACACTTGGGAGTTGGTTCCTAGACGAAAAGATAACAATGTCATAGGGACAAAATGGATCTTCAAAAACAAGTTGAATGAAAATGGGGAAGTGATTAGAAACAAGGCTAGACTTGTTTGTAAAGGGTATGCTCAACAAGAAGGAATAGACTTTGAAGAAACTTTTGCTCTCGTTGCTAGACTTGAGGCCATCAAAATGTTCCTTGCTCTCTCTAGCTTTCAGATGTTCAAAGTATTTCAAATGGATGTGAAATCAACCTTTCTGAATGGATACTTAGAAGAAGAAGTGTACATTGAGCAGCCAGATGGATTCATCCTTGGTAATGATCCAAATCTTGTATGCAGACTAAAGAAGGCTCTCTATGGTCTCAAACAAGCTCCAAGGGCTTGGCACTATCGTCTAGACAAATACCTTCATCAACAAGGTTTTTCAAAAGGACCAGCAGATAGCAATCTTTATATAAAAATTGAAAATAACAAATTTCTAATACTTGTTGTGTATGTAGATGATATCATATTTGGCAGCAATGAAGAAGCTATGAGTCAAAACTTTGCCTTGGTGATGCAGAAGGAATTCGAAATGTCTTTGCTTGGAGAATTGACATATTTTCTTGGTTTACAAATCCAACAAAATAAAGGCGGTATCTTTTTATCTCAAACCAAGTACCTCAAGTAGATCTTGAAGAAGTATGGCATGGAA
>APFE031000903.1:1098-37460 GCA_000404065.3 Pinus taeda | reverse complement strand
GATATAAGTCCTTTGTTCTTCCCAGTTGGATCAGCGACAGTTAGCCCTGCAGCTGGCGGAGCAGTAGGCATTGTAGTCTTCTTGGATTTCTTTCCCATTCCACTTTCTTCTGTTTCTGTGAAAGAATTCTGCGCAGAGTAAAAGATAAGCGCAACACATGCAACAATATCATGAACCGAATAGAATGAAGTATATATATATCTTGGCGCATTCACAGTAATTAATTGACTTAAGGTGGCCTTAGGAGAAAATACGTGGATGGCTTCAAGCCTGTTTTTCTTATTAAATGGTCATTACGGCCTGTCAGTCTCATTAATTACAATTGCTTCGATTAATGGATAAATGATTTATTTGAAGCATGTTGAGGGCAATTTGGCGGTTTGAACACGGATGAGCGGCTTTTCCAAAGGATATGGCCTTAATTACGAATAAATCAAATCAAACTGCCTTTATGACTGTTACCTTGAGAAATGTGCCATTTACCTTTTGCGAAATTGGACATCGGGGAAATGTTAAGTTATTGCATTGGTTTTGCTTGGAATCCCCGATTGCCGATATCCGATATCGCATCGCGTCGAGTATCATTGGTAGTACCGCTTAGGATGAGGGCATGGTGAATCACCGATTGCTGATAGCGATATCGCATCGCGTCGGGTAAGGATAAGCTTAGTTGCGCTTTAGATGCTATCGCCGATTGCCGATTGCCGATTTCGCATCGCATTGTAGCAAGGCTCATTACTTCGTGTTACTTTATGCTTTGCCGATATCCGATAGCGATTTCGCATCGGCGAAAACCAATATGTCCTTTACATTGTGTTTTCTTTGTCATTGCGATATTCGATCTTGCGATCGCTTTATCGCAATGATAAAGACAAATCGTTTTATATCGGGGTTTTTTGATTGGTTTTATTAGAAAGCCTCTTTGCGAAATAGAACTTTAAATTGATACCAATTTGAAACAAAAATTAAAAAGGGACCCATTTCACATTATATTTTTTGGAATTTTAATGATATGAAATGGGGGGTTGTTGTAGGGCACAACAGAGCTATTGATTGATAGTTTTCACATAATATTAAGCAGAAATTAAAACAATGTTACCATAAATTCATGAAGAGGAACACTACAGCATGTTGAAACCCCAAAGACTTTTGCATTAATTAAAAAAGGTATACAAGAGAGCTTGGGAGCTTAGTACACGATCCAGAGATCGGATCATCCTGACTGACAAAATGATCTCCTATTTAAAGATAAATCCTCCAACGGCTAATTCAAGTGATCCATGTTAAAACAATCTCGACCGTTGATGAGGATCAAAATTTCTTTTAATCTCATCCATTGAAATTTTAAATTACTGAGGAAATTGGAAATTTTCAATTAAATGTATTTTAATTAATTAAAAAATTAAATTTTTAAATTAATTTCCTCAAAATTTTGACTTTGACTTAACCCCAGGGACCAAGGGTTTAAAATTTAGCAACATAATTAATTTACCTTAGTCCTTGGACCTCTTAAAATTTAATTTTTTAAGGATCAATGAATTTTGCCTTCAGAGAATTTAAATTTACCTAGGACCTAGAATTAATTAAATTTCTAGCTTAGGATTTTAATTAATTTTGGCCAGAAAATTTAATTAATTAACCTATGAGGGGATAAATTATTTTTCCAACCCTCAAGACAATTTATATCATGATTTTCACATTTTTACATCACAAGGGGGAAAACCCATCTGAAAATGACCCTCACAAACTACCCAGTTCTCTGGCATAAATATAATCTAATAGATCAAGCAATTTGTAATAAAATAACCTAACCAAATAGTTAGGATTATTTCCAAATCACTTTTACATAGACTCGATCTAGAACACTAGGACTCCCCTAAGATCCCAGTGACAAAATCCACTCCGGCTTTGTGGTAAGGCTGAAGGAAAACTCTGCCAACCATCCGAGAATGGATTGGTGAGACAAAAACCTCCTGAAATGTAGATCGTCACCAGAAAAATTGGCTTATCTAGGCAACTACATACCCGACACAGATCTGCTAAGATTATTTACAATTTACACATGCAGAAAGGGTTTACCATATAGCATGATGATCAGGCTAATGATCAGAGTTGAACGGCACGAACACGTCAATCAGGCGCTATCCCTTTTGTGAAAAAAGGGGGTGTACTGCTATGGGTCATTGACATGTAGTGGTCAACACAACCAATAGAGGAGATGCTTCTACATTGTAATGAATCCTAAATTGAACTGTACCTCGAACATAACGAAGTTTTCTTTTCGCTACTTTCCAATGACTTTCATGTGGGTTTTGCATAAATCGAGCAATAAGGCCAACAACAAAGGAAAGGTCAGGACGAGTACGGGTCAGATACAAAACTTTTCCTACAAGCTGACGGTATAAGGTAGCATCAGCTTCAAGGGAAATACAAGTGATTGAAAGTTTGGCTCCAAACTGAAAGGGAGAAGGGATTGGCTTAGACTCTTCCATGTGAAATTGGCGTAGAAGATCACAGACATACTTGGACTGGGAAAGGGAAATACCTTCCTTGGATTGCAAGACTTGAAGACCAAGAAAATAATGCAAGTGTCCTTAGTCTGTCATTTCAAACTGCTTTTTAAGGCTGGACTTCACATGGTTTATAAGATTGGGATCCCTACTAGTAAGGATAAGATCATTTTATAAGAGACTTACCCACTTTCTTGGTGTAGACAGTATTGTCAGAATGACACCTAGAAATGATGGTATCTAAAAGAAAGCTATCCATTTTGGCATACCAAGCCCAAGGGGCTTGCTTGAGACCATAAAGGGATTTCTTAAGACGACATACAAGGCTGGATTCTGTTTGTATAAAGCTAGGAGGTTGTTCCATATAGATTTATTCATGCAAGAAGGCAGATTTAACATCCATCTGATGGACTTCGCATTTGAAAGAGGCAGCAAGGGAAATAACAATGCAGATAGAGTTCATTTTGGCAATAGGGGAGAAGGTTTCAGTCTAGCCAATGCCTTCAACTTGCGAAAAACCCTTAGCAACAAGACAAGCCTTATGTTTATCAACTTTTCCATCTAGTCTAGACTTGGTTCTATAAACCCATTTGCATCTAGCAAGTTTTCATCCCTTTAGAAGAGGAACAAGATCCCATGTGTCATTTGCCAATAATGAACGACATTCTTCATTCATAGCTACGTCCCAATATGGAGGAGGAATTGATTAAACCTCCCACCACCAGTAGTAGAGACAGTAGGGAAGTGCTCCAAACCTTGAGAGATGCAGAGGAGTTTGTCAGAGCTCCCAAGATAAACAAGAGACAACGTAGGCAGCCTGACAAATATCAAGCCTTGGTAGCTCAGGTTGCAGAACCTTCCAGTTTTCAAGATGTCACACAACATTAGGTGTGGGTGGATGCCATGGTAGAAGAATATAGCTCTATCATGACCAATGATCTTTGGGAGGTAATGCCTCATCCAGAAGACAGATCAATTGTAGGTTCCAAATGGATCTACAAGATCAAGTACGCTGCAAATGGCAGTGTGGAGAAGTACAAGGCTAGCTTCGTGGCAAAGGGGTATACACAGAAGGAAGGAATAGACTATGAGAAGACCTTCGCCTCAGTTTCCATATATACCTCTATCAGATTCGTCATATCCCTAGTAGCGCAAATGGGATGGGAAATTCACCAGATGGACGTCAAGACAACATTCTTGAATGAGGTGATAGAAGAAGAAGTGTACATAAAGCAGCCTGAAGGCTTCGAAACTAATGAGAAGCACACTCATGTATGCAGATTGAAGAAATCCTCGTATGGGCTCAAGCAGATGCTTAGGGCATGGTACAGTCGGATTGACAGTTACTTGCAATAGTTGGGATTCATCAAGAGTGATGCAGATCCCAATCTCTACTATCTAACAGTGGAGAATGAGCCTGTCATTCTAGTTGTATATGGAGATGATCTATTTTTGACAGGTTCATCGAGGCTCATAAATGATTGCAAAAGAAACCTTGCAGTAGAATTTGACATGAAGGATATACGGTTGATGCACTATTTTCTAGGGTTGGAAGTATGGCAGAAGAATGGGGAGATCTTCCTTGGGCAAGGGAGATATGCTACAGAAATTCTGAAGAGATTCAAAATGCAGGATTGCAGACCCATTGCAACACCAATGAATACCAACTAGAAAAAGATGGATGCATCAGGGGACAAGGAAGTTTACCGTACCTTGTACAAACAACCAATTGGGTCACTCATAAATCTGGTCAACACTAGGCGAAACATTTTCTTTGTTGTCAATACCCTTAGCTAGTTCATGGTGGAACAGAAAAGGGTACATTGGGCAGCTGTTAGGCACATTCTCAAATATGTGTGCGGAACAGTTGGGCTCAGGTTGAAGTATACTTGAAGCGATGACGTCAAATTGAGTGGATTAACATATGTAGATTAGGCAGGTAGTTTAGTGGACAGGAAAAGTACCTCAGCGTACTACTTCAACGTTGGATCAGGGATGGTCTCTTGGTGTAGCAGGAAGTAGAATTTCGTACCACTAAGCTCAGTAGAAGTAGAATATATGGCGGCCAGCATGACTATGTGTGAAGCCATATGGCTTAGGAAACTGCTAGTGAGCTTGTTCAAGAAGAAAATGGGTGCGACCAGTGTTTACTGTGATAATCAGAGTTGTATAAAACTCTCTGAGAATCCAATATTTCATGACAGGTTGAAGCACATTGATATTAGATGTCATTCCATCATAGATTGTGTTCATCATGGGGTAATCCATCTGCAGTATGTACCCATTGGAAATCAGGTAGCAAATATACTCACAAAAGCTCTAGGGAGAGCTAAGTTGCTCCAGTTCAGAGAACAGATGGGTATGGTGGAGAACCCATTTCAGTAGGAGAATCTGATGGATTCTCAGCAGCAGCAATTGAGAGGGACTTGCAGTGCAGATGTAGTAGTTGGCAACAGTTCAACAAGGCCAACAGTAACACATATGCAATGCATATTAGAGTTGCGAAGTAGTTGGTGGGCAATAACAGTCAGACATCAACAGCGTGATAGGAAATGGTGCAAAGACAGGGTGTTGCTTCAGTGGTTTGCAGCACTAGAACACATTCCTCGCTAAGAGGGAGTGTTAGTTTTTGTAGCATCGGATGTGTTCTAGCCACGAAATTTGGTGGAGAGGTTAGAATACATGTACTCTCCAAAACCCATAAATCGTTTATGGAAATTCCACTCAAAGGTGTCTTAATTAGATTATTAACCAATCTTTAATTATTTCTTGAGTCTAAACTTAAGGAATATGGTTAATTAGTATTAATTGAGATATGGTGAAAATCATCTAGAAACTCACATGGATCGACAGGGAATTAATCTAGGCCACAGATTATGATTTAATATCAGTTGTTGGTGCTCCAACAAAATATTATAAGAAGAAGTCTATGAGTAGATCGAAGATGCACCAAGGAAGATACTCAGTTACTCAAGGAAATTGATTTTCTCAGTGATTGAAGTTCGGCAAGAGAAAATTGAGTCAGAGAGTGAGTTGCAGGTGGGAGAGAGAGGGCATCAACAATAGTTTGAGAGTGCAGGACAAATCTGGAAGGGGCAACAAAGAGGAGGGACGCAGTTCATCAACACAGAGGAGTGATGCAAGAACTATACAATCACTACGTAAAGGATGACACAGTGAGGCGAGCGAAAGGGAAAAAGGTCCTCTTCAGGGTAAAAAAAATGTTGTGGAGTGAGAAATTTATTAGTAAATTTCTCTCAGTGTTTATTCCTCTATTTTGGCTATATGTATCTTGTACATAAATTATTGTTGAAGATGAATATAAGAAACCCTTATCTACTGCACCGGTTTTCCCACATTGGGTTTTTTCGGGGACAATTGTCCAAAAATAACCGTCATTGTGGTTATATGTGTGCCAGTATTTTTCCTTGCATTTATTTTCCGCAATATTTATTTTGTGAAGGCTACAGTGTATGTATTTCGATATTTGCTGTAGAAAACTGCAAGCAATTTGTTTAAAGTAATTTAACCAATAGAAGAAATATGATCAGTTGCTGCAGTAGGAATCAGGTCACCGATTTTTCACAAGTGACACTACACCCCCACCACAGCGAGCAGCCTAGGGGCATGGGCAGCTAGATGAGGATACCAGGAGAGACTTCTAGAGGAGGAAATTATTTTTACTTGTCGGGAGCCATGGACATCAAGCCACTAGTGCACAGCAAGAAACACCCACTATATCGAGGTCTTCTGGGATAGTTATTAGGAGGATGATGTGGAGTTGGAGTTTGGCGGGGGGGATAGCAAGGGTCAGATAGAAAGAGGACCACCACCACCTGGGGGAGTCCTCGCTTCTTTGCATGGAATTCCCAATTTTTTAACTCTGAGGATACGAGGCACAGTGCAAGAACAATGTGTCTCAATTTTGGTAGACAGTAGGGCCACCCACAATTTCATTGATGCCCAGATGATTCACAGGCGGGGCATCACCACAGAGGAGTTCGAGGGGTTCTCAGTTCTGGTGTCAGGGAATAGGACTATGTTGTGCACCCGATATGTTCCTGCTTTAACAATGACCATGGGGAACTGCTCGGTGACAGATCATTTTCTTGTTGTGGATGTGTTAGACACCAACTTGGTGATGGTTGTTCAGTGGTACTACTCCCTAGGTCGGGTCACCACTGATTGGAGGAAACTGAAGATGGAGTTCACACTCCGGACGACAAATTGGTAATTCTTTGGGGCATGCATTCGTACCCTCCACAGACAGTTTTAGCACACAGGATGGAGGTTGACTTGAGGCATGGGGACATAGCATGGGTAGTGGAGTTGAGGATTTCAGAGGTTGGGGGATAGCCCAAGCCACCTCACCCAAACATACAAACCATTTTGGACAGATACTCGGTACTGTTTGGGGACATACCACCAAGGTAGCCACTTGACAGGGGTTTTGAGCGCACCATCGAGTTGGAGCCTGGGTGCAAGTAGTTATCACCACTCATATGCATCTGAAGGCCTACAAGGATGAGATAGAGTGTGCCATCAAGGAGTTGCTGGTGTTGGGGCACATTAGGTCGAGTTCTAGCCTTGTCGCTTCATCAGTAGTTCTGATGAAGAAGGATGGGACTTTGCGCATGTGCATTGACTATAGGGTGCTCACCAAGAAGACCTTGAAGAATAGATTACCCCATCCCACGCATTAATGAGCTGATGGATGAGCTTAGAGGAGCCAAGTACTGTAAGATAGATTTGCACTCAAGGTACCACCAGATAAGGGTGAGGGATTAGGACATCCCTAAGATGGCTTTTAGGTGCCACTATGGGCACTTTAAGTTCTTGGTCATGCCCTTTGGGTTGACCAACGCACCTTCCACGTACCAGTCATGCATGAACCACATATTCCATGGGTAGTTGCGGAAGTTTGTGTTAGTTTTCTTCAACGATATCTTGATTTACAGCCGAACATGGGAGGAGCATTTGCAACACTTGGAGATGGTGTTGCGTATTTTAGAGGAGCAACATTTTTACACCAAGTTATCCAAGTGTGAGTTAGGGTTGATAAAGATGCTCTACTTGGAACATATCATTGGCATAGATGGAGTGAGGGTCAGGTGCCACTATGGGCACTTTGAGTTCTTGGTCATGCCCTTTGGGCTGACCAACGCATCTTCCACATTCCAGCCATGCATGAACCATATATTCCATGGGCAGTTGCAGAAGTTTGTGTTGGTGTTCTTCAACGACATATTGATTTACACTCGGACATGGGAGGAGCATTTGTAGCACTTGGAGATGGTGTTGCGTATTTTATAGGAACAACATTTTTACACCAAGTTATCCAAGTGTGAGTTTGGGCTGACAAAGATGCTCTACTTGGAACATATCATTGGCGCGGATGGAGTGAGGGTGCACGAGGAGAAGATCAGGGTCATCTGGGATTAGCCTGAGCCCCAGAAAGTGACCAAGTTGAGGGGATTCATAGGTATATGCACCTACTACAGGAAGATTGCAAAGTGCTTCTCACAGCTAGCAACTCCCCTCACATATTTGACGAAGAAGGGGGATTTTACATGGACGGACAAGGCATAGTCAACATTTGATCACCTCAAGGAGGTGATGAGTAGTTGCCTAGTTTTGGCACTTCCAGATTTTACACAACCATTCATATTGGAGTGCGATGCGTCAGGAGAGGGGATTGGTGCAGTATTATCTCAAGATGAGCACCCCATTTCTTTTGAAAGCCCGAACCTCCTTCCACATGAGAGGTCATATCCTATCTACAAGGAGATGTTGGCCATCATGCATGTGTTGGCGAAATTCCGGCAGTACCTAGTGGGCAATATATTCTGGGTGAAGACAGACCACAATAGTCTTCATCATTTTATGGGGCAGCAGGGCCTCAATGACAGGTAGCAGAGGTGGGTCAAGGTGCAAGCCTACGATTTTGACATTGAGTATGTCAAGGGAAAAAACAACATAGTAGCAGATACATTATCCAGGAGGCCCATGACACTTTCACTCATGAGAATTTGCTATGATTGGAAGGCGTAGTTGTTAGTGGAGTCCTCCAAGGACCGGCGGGCGTGCCAGATTCTGGAGGACATTCATGTTGATGAGTGCTATAGGGTGACGACTGAGATCATTTACTACAAGGGGCGTATATTCTTGGTGTCTGGTTCACAACTGAAGGAGAGGATTCTCCATGCAGCTCATGACTCCCCACTATCGGGACACCACGGGTTCCAAAAGACATACATGACAGTCAGAGAGCACTTCACATGGAAAGGCCTCAAGGTGGACATATTGAAATATGTGCAGGAGTCTGAGGCTTGCCAGAGGAATAAGGGGGAGTTGACCCATCCAGCCGCGTTGTTGCAACTTCTTCCCATTACTGAGGGAAATGGGGGAGTATCTCCATGGATTTCATCACAGGTCTCCCTATGGTGTAGGGCAGAGATTGTATTTATGTGGTGGTGGATCGATTGACAAAATACGACCACTTCTTCGCCATCCTAACACGGCACTCAGCGTCACAGGTGGTAGAGTTGTTCTTTAGGGAGGTCTTTCACTTGCATGGGCTTCC
Organism: Pinus taeda; assembly: GCA_000404065.3. Lineage (NCBI taxonomy): Eukaryota > Viridiplantae > Streptophyta > Pinopsida > Pinales > Pinaceae > Pinus > Pinus taeda. Next base: position 28,367 of record APFE031000903.1, on the reverse strand, counting down.
TAAGACCATAGTCAACGACAAGGACAGTCGGTTCATGGAGGCATTTTGGGAGGAGCTCTTCATGTTAGTGGGTATTGAGCTCACCCCCAGCAATAGTTACCATCCACAGATCGATGGTCAAACAGAGAGGGTCAACAAATGGTTGGAGGGCTACTTACAGAACTATGTGACTGGGTAGCAAAGGGCATGGATTTGGTGGTTACATCTGGGCAAGTACTACTACAACACCACCCACCACATTTCAATTAGTATGTCATCTTTCCGCGCCTTGTATGGTTATGATGCTTTGTCTTTTGCTGACATCATTTTTGGAGATAGTTGGGTCCCAAAGGCCAAATATTGGATCCAAGAGAACTAGGATATTCTCAAGGCTCTCAAGGATATTTTGTTGACAACCCAGAATCAATAAAATTTGTACGCAAATCAGTATAGGATTGAGAGGCAGTTTTAGGAGAGGGACTTGATTTTTCTATGGCTACAACCATATTGCCAGTCTAGCTGAAGCAGAAGGGGGCTGAGAAGCTACAACCATGTTTTTATACATCATACAGGATGACAAGGAGAGTTGGGGAGGTGGCCTATGAGATGGAGCTACCACCAGGGAGCAATATTCACAATGTTTTTCATGTCTCGTGCCTCAAGAAGTTAATGGGACAACAAGTGACAACAGCTACGAAGTTTCCTCCACTTGATGATGAGGGACATCTGCTTCTGAAACCGGAAGCCATTTTGGAGACCAGGGAAAGGAAGACAAGGAGAAGAACTATCGGGGTGTATTTAGTACACCGGAGGAGCTTGCGAATGAAAATGCCACTTAGGAAGGTGAACACATACTTGAGCATCCAACACTGAAGTTGCTTGGGAACAAGCAACATTTGGGAGGGGAGGACTGTAATGTCCCTTCCTAAATTAAATTTTCCCAAAGTTTATTGTTTGTAACGACTCATCTCTAATATAAAGAGCACAAGAATACTAGCATGCATATGATTCATGCATATGATAGATACATATGCATGTATCGCATGCACTGCACTAGTATATATGTTCTAAATTAACTATAAATTTTGAATATCATGACTCCTTCAAATATAAGTTACACCCTCACCCATCACCACACATATTGCTTAATGCATCATAATTAATGAGAAAATATCCTAAATAATTTCAATGATATAAATTTAAAAGTATAAAGTAAATATGGTTATAAAGAAATAAATGTAAAATTTAAGTTAATTATAAATATGGTTATATATTTATATATCCTAGAATATTAATAAATTATACTAATCATTTATCAAAATGATAAAGTACATATTATGAACCAAGGACATTTATATAAAACGAATAAAAAACCTAGAGCTATACATAATACACATGTCAATATACCAACACCTTTGAATGAATATAGTCACACGTTACAAAGCAGGGAAGGTGTCACCATGTAAGGAAGCGGTGGGTTCGCTGGAAGAGAGTAAGTTTTGGGAAAACAAAGGATTGTCTTGACCTTTGGAATATAGTGTAGGGAGGAGGAAATACAGAAAATCACGATGGAAAGGAATCTAGTTTGAGGGATGAGCTTAGGACTTGATTTTGAACTGAAATTTGGGAACTTTGAGCTGTTCTTGGAGTTTTGGGCAAGAGGGCCAGTGGACTTCCATCTCGAAGTCCTCCGGATCTGGGAACTGCAGAGGTTGATCTCAGATAAGCAAGGAGGAATCGGTTGGTTTTTTAATGTAAACAAAAGACTCAGAGCAACGTGGATCGACACTAGAAGGGAGAATCAGGTATGCAATTGCATTTAATTTGATAGAACATACAAGAAATTTCTTCATCTGGTTGAACCTTAAGAGCAGTCCCCACATTGTTCCACAATTTTAACATTTTTGGTAACCATGGGACCCACGAAAATTTGGGAGGAAGACTTAGGAGAAAAAGGAAGTCCAAAATACTTGGTTAGTGGAGCGTGGGGCCCAAACACACAAGGAGAAATTCGAATAGCCAAGGAAGAGAGATCGAAAAGCTAATTGAAGGGGCCCATGTGGGAAAACGAAGCTCACTAATTATAAATAGGAGCTCAGCTTCATTTGGTATCTTTTGCCAATTGAACTCATTTTGTTGCTCGAGTCGCTTAGTTGAGTCACTTGCTGTTTAGCACCGAGTTTTCCAAGTGGATACCTCACCCTTGCTTCAGGGGACTTTGAGTGCCACACTAGGGAGGTCAAATCGTAACATTTTGTAGAAGAGTTGGAGGGATTTCAGAGCCTATCATTTAGTCAATTGCTTAGCTAGTGCGTGTTCCAGGAGGACACAAGAAGGGAGTACGCAAAGGTCATTTCCGAGGTCTTCCAGGTACCAATTTCCAAAAAAAAAAAATCATATTGGAGCTTCAGTGGGATATTAGAATTTTGGAGGAGTTTTAGAGCAAGAGATTGTTGCTTGAGGGCAACACAAATTGCAGCTACCTGGGCCAACACATAAGCCTCTCACTGGGCACACGTGGGATCTTGATGATCGAGTTGGGGAGCTGGAGATTGTCGAGGGAAATAACGAGAACCTTGGGGAAGATTATCTCAGCCTTTTTATGCGAATTGGAAATCCTTTTTTGTAATTTACAGGCATGTCATGTTTCCCAACAACTGGAGGAGAATGTGGTATTTGGGGGCCAAATTTTAGGGGTCCAAACCAAACAAAAACCTTTCTGGGATTTGGTGGCTTTTTGGTGAGGATTTTGGGATTACATTTATGGGGTAGTGCAGGGCATCATTAGAGAAGCTAATTCTATCAGTTGGGCTTGTTGTTTTATCACTTGGGTTTTGTCACGCTTGCCATTGGGGCAAACCTAGGTGCACTCCTTCCACACTATTGCACTATTTCTTAATTGATTAATAAAATGGCTTCACTAGTTCTTGTTTCTAAATTTTACATGGGCGTTTGTTGAATGTTTGAAAGTTCTGGTGTTGTATTTGTTAATTGCTTTGTATAACACCTTTTTTCCTAATTAGGAACATTATAGTAAATCTTTATCAATTCTCAAGATAAATTGTTAGCTCATATGGTGAAATAGATCACCTAAGATAACTCATACCAATAGAATGTTCTTATCATCAACAAATGAAATAATTAAATGTTTTTAGGCACAATATAGATGGTCAACACATAGCTAACATATACCACAGATCAGCAGATAGGAGAACACCATGAGCTAAACCCCAAAGTTTTTCTATTATGATAAAAAAAAATTCCAAGAAAACAGTGGCTCAATACAAGCATTACAAAATCCCCTCATCCAAAGATGGGAAATATAAACTAAATGGCTTCCTTACATAGAGAAAACCCCTCCAAGTGGAAATAATGGCTAATTGGCGAGATCCTCATCTTTTAATCTCCACCGTCAAATTTTTATTTTTGAGGAAAAAATCACATTTCTCTTAAAAACCCTTTTTTATTAATACAAAAATTAATATCTTTGATCAATTTCCTCAAAAAATTTACTTTGACTTAACCATCAAGGTCCAAGGGCTCAAATTTTCTTAAAATGCCAATTTTTCCCTTGGTGGAAGACCACAAAAATTTTTCTTTTTAACCCACAAACTTTTTGATTATTTTTCACTTGGAGAGATATTAATTTCTCTATAATTATTTTTTGAATCAAAATTAATTTATTGGCTTAGAATTTTAATTTAATTTAGCCAAAAAAGTTGATTTATTGACTATAAAGGGGATTAATAATTTTTTCCACCCTCGAATATTTTAGCCATAGTTTTTATTGCGAGAGACTATGCACTAAAATATTTTTTACATCAAAATAATTACAAATTCAACCCTTGAAAGGGAAAACACCTTTAGACATAGACCCTCAACAATATACTCAATTCTACGACACAATATGATCTAGTATGAAACCAAATGTGCTTATAATAAATTAATTGAGCTATGATATTATGATTACGAGGGACCATGCACTAAAATTATTTCTAAGCACACTTTCACATCAGACTCGATAAACTCTAGAACTCACCTAAGACCTTGTCAACGAATTTCACCCTAGCTTTGGGGTTCCAATTGGAAGAAAACTCTGTCGATTATGCATGTTTACAAACACACATAATTCGGGGAGGTTAAAAAACATCCAAGGAAATCCTTTGTCAAAATCAAAGGCTTATGTAGGTGTTGTTATATGACTAAATGGTCATACTAGCATCATTTACAACAATTCTTGCATAAATTGGGTTTATAATGATGAATTCATGTTGGAAGACAACTTTGATCTCTAAAAAGATATCTCCACTTTGTTGTACACTACTTTCTCTGACTGTTAGTGTGGTCAACATGGCATATTACATGCAGCAACATCAATGCAATCTTGAAAAGAAGCAGAATAAAATGAATAAAATATTGTAAAACAACATGTAATATATTATCTTTCCCCTTTGAAAACAATTTGTGGTAGGCTGATTCCATGAAAGGAAATTTCCGCATAAACGTGCCCATCAAATTTTCATGTAATTTCCATTATTAATATGTAAAACAATCAAAATCCTTTAAATTTAAAAAGTACATGTACTAAATAATTTTAAATTGTTTAATTTGGGTATCCATGAAATATTTTATTATTAATTTGGGTATCAGTGAAATATTTTATTATTAATTTGGATATTCATTAAATATTTTATTAATGAGAGGAAATTTCAGCATCAAAGTGCCCATGAAATTTTCATGTAATTTCCATGTGAGAATATGTAAAAAAATCAAAATCCTTTGAATTAAAAAAAAAATACATGTACTAAATAATTTTAAATTGTTTAATTTGGGTATTTATGAAATATTCTATTATTAATTTGGGTATCAGAAATATTTTATTATTAATTTGGGTATCAGAAATATTTATTATTAATTTGGGTATTCATGAAATATTTAATTAACGTTATTTATCTACCTTACCCATACAATTAGAATATCGAGAAAATTATTAATGCGACGTAAATGTTGATATTAGTGAAAATATAACTTAAAAATGCAGGGCCATTTGACATTAATAGTAGTGCCCCCAAAAAATACAAAAAAAAGTCGAATATAAATTATATATAGACAATTAAATATAAGATATAAATATAGACAACTATAGTTAAATATAAAATATAAAATTGTGAAATAGTAAAAAAAATACAAAAAAAATAGTCGAATATAAATTATATATAGACAATTAAATATAAAATATAAATATAGACAACTATAGTTAAATATAAAATATAAATTGTTAAATAGTTAAAAATAAAATATAGTTAAATAGTAAAAAAACATATTCCAAAAAGGACAAATAACTGAATTCTAGCCAAAAATATAAAATATATATTGAGATATTTGACAAATCACTAGATTCCAACCAAAAATATAAAATATATATTGAGAGATTTTTAGATGAAACTATATGGAGGATGTTCAAATATAAAATAGTTTAAAAAAAGTAATTCCAAAAATGACAAATTATTGGATTTAGGCACAAAATTATAGAATATTATAATTAAAATATAAAACATTTAAAAAAATATATTCTAAAAAAGACAAGTTACCAAATTCCAGCGAAAAATATAGAATAATATAATTAATTATAAAATAGTTAAATAATTAAAAATAACTCATATATTGATGAGTTTCAATAAAAGTAAAAATTAAAAATAATATATTATTTCTTTTATTAAATCTCATGCTAATAGATATTGTGGAAAATCGATAAAACTAAAGTAATAGTAAAAAATGTCTATATGACATTTTTTTATTACTTTCTTGATTTTTCATTCTAAGCAAGAAACATCTCTTGAGGGGTTCTCATTTTTTCCTAGAAGAAGATTAACTGTAAAACAACAGGAGGAAAGAAAGGAGGAAATATTAAAGGTTAGAGCAGCAAGAGATGAAGGCAAGAGAGCATGGATTTATAAGGGAAAAGTTGTGATAGCACGATTTGGACCTCCTTCCAAAATAAAGCAACAATATGGTAATAAAGAAGAGGCAACAAACTCTTCAACAGGAAATCAAGAAGCAAGGTCAGTATGGGAATGCAGGGACAAAGAGTCTTGCATGTCAAAATAAATAGCAATCAAGTCATACCTAGGTTTCCTTAAGATTAGTTTGTTGGAACTGCAGAGGTTACCCATGGAGACGAGGACCTGGATTAGGGCCTACTGCGGAAGATAGAGACATAATTTGTCTCATAGAAACACATGAACATGAAGGGAGCAAGACACCTTTGTTTGAAGGATACTGGAAGATCGCAATGTGGAACAAGGCAACAAGGTAAAGGGCACGGGGGTATCATGGTTTTAGTAAGGGAGAAAGAAGGTCATCTCATTCAGTTAGAAAAAGAAAACTCAAATAAGCAATTCATTTGGTTTAAAATATCAGAAAATGGAAACCACATCAGAATTGTAGCATGCTATTTTGCACCGCAAGTTTAAAAAATCTACAAAGGTAGAGGGCTTGACCACAAAAATCCATTTGTAGCCTTAAAAGCGGATATTGCAACTTATTCACAGCTAAGTGAAGTCCTTATAGTGGGTGATTTCAATGTTAGGATTGCAAGTGAGCAAGCTAGCATTCTTTGCTGTAAAGATGATTGCAACCCTATTTGGCTTACAGAAGAGAGTAATCATAAGTGGGAAAGAATTTCAGAGGGCAAGGGCTGCAATCTCTTTAGTGAACAATTGCTTACTCTATGTGGGGCCTTTGATTTAGTCATTTGTAATGGCTTGACTAGATGGGCAAAGTCTGGTAATTTCACTCGCAATACTTAAAATAGAGCAAGTGTACTAGATTATGTAGTTTGCTCGCATGGTTTGTATGAGAAAATGGAGGAAGTCTTGATTGGAAATCAGTTGTGGGACTTAAAATCATATCAAAAGCCAATTTATTTATGTTTCTCTTGGACTAGAAAGAAACAATTAGAGTAAAAAATTCAGCATGTCCATCAAAACCTCCGACAGGGCATAATTCTTTTCACCCCAGAAAATTGTAATACCTTCAAAATGATGTTAGAGAGGCTCTCCGAGAAGGAGAAAATCACAATTCACAACCTTCATAGTCATGAATTAACACATTTAATTCAATGCGCACTTGCAAAGTGCAAAAGAGCAAAAATTAAGAAGTCTGAAACAAATTGCTTTCTGGTTAATGCTTGGAGGAACTTGGGGTTCCTAAACATTTAAGAGCAGTTGTGAATAAGCCATATGAAGAGGTAAAAGTCAAAATTAGAACTTTAGCAGGCATTTCTGAAAGTTTTAGAAGCGATATTGGGGTCAAGCAAGGTTGTCCAGTGTCTCCTACCCTTTTTGGTTTATATATCGACAAGCTTGAGTCGTTAAATTCGCAAGGAGGTGATGGTATCTATTTGGCCAGTTTGTTATAAGGCTTCTTTTGTATGTAGATGGCCTTATTCTGCTTGCTAAATCGACTCCTGGTTTGCAAGAGAACTTACTATTCCTTAAGCATTTTTGTAGAAGTGTGGGGATGCAAGTCAATATCAGTAAAATGAAAGTAGTGGTTTTCTCTAAGAAAAGAAAACATAACCAACATAAGTTCTACTTTGAAGGCAACATTATGGAAGAAGTTGTGGATTACAAATATCTCGGAATTGGCTTCAAAAAAAATTAAAGTTGCAATGGTTGTAGAAAGAAAAGAACTTTGGGGGGTTGGAAAGCATTTTATGCTTTTCAAAATAGGTGTAGAGAGGCAGAGTTATGGGACTGGAAAACCACTCAAACTCTTTTCAGGCTTCTAGTGATTCTCTACGGTTGTGAACTATGGGCCAACAGTACATCCGACATGCAGTGGAGACAAATTGAGAAAATTCAGAAGCGTTTGATTACAAACAAATTTAAGATTAAAAGTGCAGTTCCTTATGCTATATTGTTAAGTGAAATAGGGGCTGCTCCTCTTGAAGCAATTGTTATGGTGTGGTGTTGAAGCTTCTAAGTTTACTTACTTAGAAACCTTCCATGCACTTTATTTTATTTATTCCTACCTACTTGTTCTGTTACTTAACAAGTTATTTACAATGTAAATACTGAAAATAAACACTAGTGCATGCTCAACATATTACAGATCAACAACTGAAGGAAACAGAAAGAATCACACCAAATGACAGCGTTATTTTTGGAGCAATGTCCCTAGAAAAACCCAATGTGGGAAAACCGATGCAGCTATCTGAGGATTTTCTTATTAAGCAATATCAAAGTACAATCTAGGTGCCGAAACTAGTCTACCCAACAAAGAATTTCCTTGGCATGGCAGTAATACCTCTTAGATTCTAACAAATCTCCTGGCTGAAACCCCGGATAATCCTTCCAGCAGCTAATTAGCACCAATCTGCCCCAGAAATCTCAGCGTCAGCCTCTCTCTAGATTGCATCAACCCCCCTCTGCCCAAAGCTGGCCCTGTGTCACCCCGGATGGGTCTACGTCAGCCATAGGAGGCCTTGCGTCAGCCCTCTAGCCATCTACATCAGCAACACTGGCCTCTCTGAGGCTCTATGCAGCTCTCGACTGCTTTTGCGTGGCTCTGCGTGAGACCTGGCTGGTTCTGCGTCACTCTCCCTGGCTACTGCGCTGCTCTCCCAGCATTATCTCTGTCTCTTTGTCCCTCTGTACTCAATTCCCCTCAGCTGCAACTCCTGATCATTAATTCTATCTCTCTTAGCAAACCCCGCTCTAGAGAATAGAATGACTGATCACTCTGGTGTCCTCTCCAAGTGACCTCAAACCTCCTCTTATACTTTTCCTGTTGACATATCAATGGCTGATACTAAGTCCCTAATCAACGGCTAAGATTAGATCTGGCTTGATCCATGTCTTTTGGACCATTCTAACACAATTTCATATTAATCCACATTAATATTTTATTTTCCCTAAGTTTAGACTTAGGGACTCCATTAAAAATATTAATTATTTTAATATCTCCTGAACTATTTCGACTCTGCCCAAACCCTTTCTGGGTATTGGAGATCTCTCATGTGCCCCAATCTCTCCACCAAATTTCGTGGCTAGAGCACATCCGATGCTACCCCAAATCAACACTCCCTCTTAGCGAGCACTGTGCTCTAGCAATACTCCTCACTGAGTACTACTCTAATCATCCGACATCGGTACCTGTGGTGATGCTAGGCCTTCCTGCCCAACATCCTTTGCATTGTTGCATCATGTGTTACTGCACATGGTTCTGCCACTGCCACTGTTGCATCTGTACGACAACTCCCTCTACATCTGTGTTGCTGCTGGTCCTTTCTCCCAGCACTGCATCCGCACTGCACCTTCTCTAATCATGCTACATCGTGTTGCCCACTATTGCACTGCAACTCAGTTACTGAGAAGTAAGTAACTGATCTCCCAATCTGACCTCTCTGTTGGGCTAGAGACACCACTGATGTTGAAGCTCCCTCTGCCGCTGACAAGTGCTCCCTTTCTGACCTCTGCACTGTTGTAACAACTCCCTACATCTCGCACCGTTGCACACCTCTGTGACATCTTGCACTGGTGCAACACTACTATGCCTCTCGCACTACTGCAACCTACTAGCCTCGTGTTTCCTCGGGACTCTTGCACTGTAGCTCCCTCTGTCGCTTCATCCACATCCATCTCTACCCGACTCAACCAGTCCTGCTACTCCACTTCGGGGATCCCGTAGCAAGGTATAATCCAAGAGGTTGGGTATCTCGAAGATCCTGCCCCTCATCGCCTATAGTCCGCCTGACTACAGCTCGATGTCTCCCCACTTCCGATCAAGTGGTGGGTGAGCACTCATGGCACATAGAACAGACAGGATCCTGGGCTTCCAAATGACAAAGTTGGATGCCTCATCCAACGTGTCCTGATCCCTTAGCCCATTCATGGCCATCTTTCTACTCTTCTTGTCGACTCCTCCGAGTCTCTCTACTTCCCGCCTGGAAGTTCTCTGTTCGACTCTTGCTGAGTCTACTTCCCACCTAGAAGTTCTATGTTCGACTCCAGTTGAGTCTAATTCCCGCCTGGAAGTTCTCTGTTCGACTCCTACTGAATCGCTCTACTTCCCGTCTAGAAGTCGTCGGTTCGACTCCTGCTGAGTTTCTCTTCTTCCCGTCTGGAAGGCTTTGGTTCGACTCCTCTGAGTCTCTCTACTTCCCGTCTAGAAGTTCTCTTCTAGACTCCCTCTAAGTCCCGATTTCCATCCTGGAAATCATCCTGCCAACCATCAAGTTGCCCCTCTCCGATCGTCTGTGCAACTGCAACACTGATCCGGATTTCTCGGCTAGAAACCCTCGGTAGCAACTCCCTCCTCTTGGCCTTGCCATGTCAGGTACTCTTCTGACTATAGTACCTCACCAGCTTCACTCTGCAATGTTCCCACAGCCTTCTAAACCCCAACAACCTGAAGGTGAGAGCTCTTAGGCTTTGTGCAATCCCGGCACCAGCAACCCGACCTCCTCAACCAACTGCGTCAGCCCTCCTAGTTTCTACGTGGCTCTGCGTGAGGCTCCCTTTGCTTTCCTTAGCCTCTGCATTGCCTCTTTCTGGCTCACCCTTGATGACGTAGGCATTGCATCACCTTTCCCTTGTTGCTGCTCTGCTAGAAACAACTTCTGTCACCTCGAGATAGCTATCTTTTGCTGCTATTGCTCCGCTCGGCTGATGTCCTCAGTCCTCCTGTGATCTGCAATCACGCTCTGATACCATGTTGAAATTTCTAAGTTTACTTAGTTAGAAACCCTCCATGCACTTTACCTGATTATTCCTACCTACTTGTTCTGTTACTTAACAAGTTATTTACAATGTAAATACTGAAAATAAACATTAGTGCATGCTCAACATATTACAGACAAAAACTAAAGGAAATAGAAACAATCACACCAAATGACACCATTATTTTTGGACCAATGTCCCCGGAAAAACCCAATGTGGGAAAACTGGTGCAGCTGTTTGAGGGTTTTCTTATCTGGGTGCCGAAATTGGCCTACCCAACAAAGAATTTCCTTGGCAGAAATACCTCTCAGTTTCTGACAGATCTCCTGGCTGAAACCCCAGATAATCCTTCCGGCATCTACTCAGCACCAATCTGTCCCAAAAATCCTAGCATCAGCCTCTCTTTGGACTGCGTCAACCCCTCTCTGCGAGTGTTAGCCCTGCGTCACCGCGGATGGGTCTGTGTCTGTCTTAGGAGGCCCTGCGTCAGCCCTTTGGCCCTATGCGTTAGCAACACTGACCTCTCTGAGGCTCTGCGCAGCTCCCGACTGCTTCTGTGTGGCCCTGCGTGAGCTCTGGCTGGCTTTGCGTCACTCTCCCTGGCTACAGGGCTGCTCTCCCGACACTATCTCTGTCTCTCTATAATCAATTCCCCTCAATTGCAACTCTCAATCACTAATTCTCTCTCTTAGAAAACCTCGCTCTAGAGAATAGAATGACTGATCACTCTGGTGTCCTCTCCAAGTGACCCTCAAGCCTCCTCTTACATTTTTCTTGTTGACAAATCAACGACCGAGATTAAGTCCCTGATCAATGACTAAGATTAGATCTGGCTTGATCCATGGATTTTGGACCATTCTAACACAATTTCATATTAATCCACATTAATATTTTATTTTCCCTATGTTTAGACTTAGGGTCCATTAAAAATATTAATTATTTTAATATCTCTTGAATTGATTGGAATCTACCCAAACCCTTTCTGGATATTGGATATCTCATGTGTCTCGACTCCCAACCTCTCCACCAAATTTCATGGCTAGAGCACATCCGATGCTACCCCAAATCAACATGCAATTCATAAGGTACTTAAAAAAAATTAAGCAAATGGAAGAGGGTAGATGGCCTAAGGTTGTCTTTAATGACAGATTGTGCAAGAGAAAAAATACTTGGATGCAACAAAATAACAAATGGTTTAGTAAATGGGGTATTTGCTTGAATGCGTGTCCCATAAACAGCAAAGAGATAAACGCTTTTGTTATGGAAAAGTTCCACAAGCTTACTTGGGATAAGGAGCTAGGAAGAAAAAAAAATACTATATTGAATTGTTTAATCCCACTCATAGTCATCAACCAAAAGCGTACATAGAGATCAACATCTCTTGGAGAGCCAAAATTTTTATTGCTCAATTAAGGACTAATTCTCATCAACTCAATTGTGAAACGGGGAGCTGGAAAAGGCCAAAAGAAGTGTGGGAGGAAAGAGTATGCATTTTTTGTTCTTCCGGAAAAGTGGAAACAAAAAAACATTTCAGTTTAGAATGTGAGACTTTCAAAGACAACAGGGAAAATTATGCAGATATGTTGGCAGCTAGCTTTTGGGATAATCTATTTAGTGAGGGGTTTGTCGAGAAGCCAGGAGCAGTTATTTTGAAGCTTCAGAGGAAAAGGGTCAGATACATCAAGTAGATGAAGAAGCAACCTGTCCCATAGGCTATCTTTAGCCTCATGGACATTAAAATAATTTCTTTCTTTCTTCTTTCTTCTTAAGAGACCACTTTTAGACTGGAATTTCCTCTAATGACAGCAAGTTCCTAAAAATTGGTATTCTCATACACACTGCACGTGTTTTCATTTTTATGAAACCAAGAAGTCAACTCTTTTCTCTTCGCTATAGCAGTCTTCTATGTAACTTAGAAGATTTTTTTTTTTCTGGAGAACTTCAGCTCCATTCATGATGTCATGAACAGGAAATACGTATGAATTTTTAGGGAATGGGGATTGCTAAAAGTATAGTTCTGCATGAAAAGGAAACAAAATTAAACTATTTTTGATCATTCATATATGAAAAAGCAAGCCATTAAATATAATTATGTTCCTTGTGAATTGATCCATAGCAGCTAAATCACGTCAGATTGTGTCCACAGAATTTTTAATTAGACTTTCGAATGAAGAAGCAGAAGACTGCTTAGTGAGATTTGTATCAACATTATCTCACATCACATTATGGTACTGCATGGTAATTCTTCGAAGATAAAGTTAGAAATACTAACCCCCTTCTTGTTGATACCAAGGATAACTTGACAGGGCAATAACCCTATCGGGTCCCCCATTTTTCGAACACTATAGAATACTGAATCTCCATATGGCAAGGCACGAAGAATACGCAACACCTGCTGCCTTGCTTCATCTTTAGATAAATGCGCCTACACAAGATGATTGAAAGATTCACCTTGAGAATTTCAGTAACATGACTCTTTTTATAGAATTACTATTTATGTTTCACAGGAATGGAAGATATATACTCTCGCATGCAATTTCCCGGTGAAAAATAACCTATTAACGCAGCAAACACGGAACATACAACAGTACGGTAGTGCCCCAAAACACCTTCCTCCCATTCCTTTTTTGCCCTTGATGATGCCAATTGTCTTGGAAGGTATCGATCAACCAACACCGGAAAATCTCTGCATGTAAATATAAAAGATTAGGTAACAAAAATGATTAATTAATGTACTAGAGAAATCACAAGTTGAATTCTGTCTTACTAAAAATTTAAAATGCAGATGACATTTCCATCATTCTAATGAGTACCTATATCAACTGTAGATTAACTTCATGGAGGCTTGGAATGGCTTAATGTCAAAACATAACCAGAATATGGAAATTCATCTACCAGATCATTGCTCTCTCAATCTCAGGCAACACCTATTTTCTTTACAAAAATAAAAAAATAACTACAGTATAATTTTTAAGGTCAAATCATGCTGCTGAATGTGCAAGAAAATTCTCTACCAATTGCAATTAAACAGCTTCTGGATGTACATGAAACTTCTGCAATAACTCTTGACAGGAAAGTACAGTAATCTGAATCTTTTAATTGAGCTGAAGATTCTGGTTATTTCATATGAAGCTGAAAATATTTTAAATAAATAAAATGACTTACGGAGAAGATTCAAGATTCTCAACTCGATCAACCTCAGCCAGAATTTGAAGTGCTGCTAGTTGTATCCCATCATCCCTTCCAACAGGATAATTACCAATAAGGTAGTCATGTTGAGCCTACACCAGAGTCAGCAGATTAGATAATGTTTACATACATTTTCAGTGAACAAAAAGTGGCTGAGTTCTAGCAGAACAAGATTTCAGCAGAATACGCTAACAGTAAATTACTAAATCAACCTTAAATTCGATGGCATTTACCTATTGTTTGGACACACCTTTCTCTACTAGATAATTTAAAGCACAAAGTATTATGTACCTGGATGTATGATAGCTGTACAAACATAGGCTCTGTAACTGATTCGTCAGAATCCTGAAAGAAGCGTTTTTTGAAGACCAGCTTAAACTGTCGGTTTTTACCTTTACTACATTCCTTGGCTGACTTAAATTCAGCAAGGATATCTCCCATATACTTCTTGTCATCCAAACCAATATATTCTTCTTATACAAAGATGCAAACAGTTAGTGTGAAAAAGGGCACCTTTCTGACTTAAGAAACAATGACATGAGTTGTCATCAACTCATGCATATCTGCTAATCTATAACAAAAAAGGGCATCCATAACTACAAAGACCAGAAATAGGAGTTCAAGATTCCAGCACCCAGACCACAAGCTTACCAGTTACAATCTCCCCATTTTTTGCAACCCCCGACATCTTATGGCATTCAAAAAGGCCAAATGTTGTATAAGCAGATAACTTGATGATGCCAGAAAGTTCCTGCTACCACAAAAGTTTACAAAAATTAATCGAAGAAAATCGCAAGTACAGGGGATAATCACATTTATTGTCATACCCATAGAGCTCTGTTGAGCAATCATTCAAATTTACAATTTTCGATAGCTAGTTTTCAAGATATCGTTGGTTTATAATAAATAGCTAACCTATTCCAAGTTTCTGGCCAAAGGTCCCTTATTGGCAATACATGACTTCAAGAGACCTTTTTAATGTCTCTACTAGTCAAACGCTTGAGGTATTATCTATAATAAGTTGTCTGTTGTACACAAAGCACTTGATCTGCCACACTACTTTGCCCCAGCAACCCCTTCAGCAGTTCCTGGGTACAACTTATTACTAACTTCAGAGCATTGAGCAGGTCCTGCAGGAGTTACGTTTGAGCCCTCTATGTAGAATTGTAAGAAGCCAGTGCAGATCTCCCATGCCACCCTGAGATGGAAGCTCCCTAATAGGAATGGATTTGAGGTCGTGTCTTGAAACTTACTAGTTCAAGATCTAAATCGAAAAATCAAGAGTCCAATAGCTTGAGACAAAACTGTAATAAATAGGGGAGACTTAATAGTGGTTGGGAATAACAAGTGGACCACTCATTGGTCTACAATTATAGTGCTTTTATTTATATTTCTTTCTGCTATCTATTTGATTTAAGCTATTTGCATTGGAGATGCTGTAGGCACTCCCATGCTTTATAATAATTGTTGTAACTTCCAGTCCCATTAACATTTTTCTGGTCATTGAAGAACATAAATATTCTTCCTTTCTTTGTGTAGATTTTCAAGGATCAATTAGTAGTATACTTTTGATAGATTTGATCAAATATTTAGAAAAGGAATAGAAAACATGCACAAATACTGGAAACTATAGATGTAATCAGCGTTACCAGTCTCAGCACATAGTAATTTTCTATTTTTTATTTTTGCTCATTGTGTATACTGTTTCTTGTGCATCTCTGCTTTTTAAAATATTCTCTGTTTAATATAAGAAATACTTCGAAAATAAATAGGAATTAAAATTTCATTTCATTTTATTTTTTAATCAAATTTTATATTGATGCAGTAACTACTTGCAAACTTTTACAGATTAGCCGGAGGAAATTGCCAAATTGCATATAACACAAACATGGAAAATAATAGTTATTTGTTGTAGATGTCTTGTATGAGAGATCAGATTCCCACTAACCAATAAGGAGACCATTTTAGAAAGAACTCCAGAAGACAACATTCCAGGGGATGCAATAACAAAATGAATGAAGGGACCGAATGATTGAATTGAATAGCAAGTTAAGCTTTGTTACACGATGGTCAAATCAAAAGAATCCACTATATTAAAAAATAATTTCCATGAAACTCAAATTATTATTGTAGAGCTAACAAAGTGATTGTTCTGAAGCTTAAGCTCGTAAAGAATAATCCTTGCATATTTAGGTCAATTATAGACAGACATTGGCATCCATTGAGAAATAAAGTTGTCACTACCTGCACTGCTTCCCCAACAGTAGTAGTCAATCCATAAGTAATGTCTTCAAACGTTTCATCTAGAAAATATACTGTTGTTGTAAGTTTATTTCCAGTCAAAACAGCTTCTAACTCATCTCGAGATGGAACAGACAGTCTTGTACCATTTTTCACAGAGTGCTCGAGGGACTTGCATGCAGTCAAGACCACTGTCTGCAATTGAGAATCATCTTCCAATGCTTTGATGGCCTCGTGAATGTATTCTAGAAGACAAGAAGCTATTTCAGTTCCAGGACACATTGCCGAAGAACATAGGTATAAAAGCTCCCATGTCTTACATAAAGAAGCTCTGCAACAAAGCAAGTATAAGTGGGAATTCGCCTGATTCATGAAGCAATATGCAAGTTTTTAGTTTATTTCCAAAAATTACAATAAAAAATACAGTTTCTTAGTTCAGGAATATCTTATTACAAAAAGAGCATAGTGTTACTATGGTTGTAACTGAATATAGTCACTTCTGAGATGTTTCTCGACAATGCAAGCCAAGAACAGACCAGTATAGAAAATACTGCATAAAATGAGTATACTATAAAATATAGCATTAAATAATTCAAAGACATTGGCTTCCTACATGGTCTAAGAGCATTGCTTATTTTGGTGAATTGTATGATTGTTTCTTCTGTTGTTCTGGTCAGTGCAAAATACAATCATATATGAACAAAACCAGCAATACTTCAACTGACTTCAACAATAACACAAAAGATTTGTAGATATTTCAGTTTCTATAATTTATAACTGTGAGGCATATCCACTAAAGAAAATAGAGAAACTGCAAAAAATACTTGAATTGACAATGAATCAGAAATTAAGTGCACGAAAGAGAGTATTGCACAGAGAGTGATAGCAATTAAAACAATCAATAACACACTCAAGAATTCATTGCATTAGATCATATGAAATTTATTCACCAAGATGTGTTAGAATTTAATGGTGACATATGGAAAAGATCTACCCTCAAGCAAGGCTGCTTGGGAGCGGGAGTGGAAGTGGGAAGCAGGAGCGGGGAGTGATAATTTCAAATGCTCCCGGGTCGGGAGCGAATTTTATATATTTTGATGCATATATGTCAACAAAAGCATGTAGAATGATGAATTAGATATAGAAAACATAAAAACATGGATTGAACCGTATAACATCAATCATCTAGAAGTTATAATCTTCATCAACCACGTCCACAAGTTAGTAACATACAACATATCAAGTGTCATGATTCATCATTCTTAAAGTTTCAAGCTTTCAAAATTCAATATATAACATTCATCATCATTAGTCACTAAAGTTGTACTTGTAACCATTACCATTACCAAGTAACTAAACTATAACAATGAATATCTAACATGAAATGGAATGTTTCAACTTTCATGAAGTATCATATTCATAATTCATTACCAATGAGTTATAATTTCCAATTTCAAACTTCAAACATAAATTGTCATATATAGTTTACAAAAAATATCATAATAAATATGAAAGAGTCAACAATTATAAAAACTACTAGAAACTAGAAAAGACAAGTAAATCTATTATCTACTGTTTCCTGTGGCCCTTGCAACGAGAAATGTCTAATTTCTGAGAAAATCGTGGTGGTCTACTAGGAGTCTCCTCCCGCATAGTCTGACAACCATGTCCAAAACCAGAACCAAAAGGCACATGACCTCCATTTGAGGATGTACGCTGATGGAGGTGGCAACAACAAAGGCAAAGATTGTGGAACTTGAGCACTGCTACTAGATGATGGGGGTGGCATGGCTACTGTTGTTGTTTCATCATCATCTTTCAAAGTTTTAACTCCATCCTCCAAATTATCTCCCTCTGGGTTGTTGTCCTAATATATATTTGATGTATCATCACGAGGCCAGTTACAATAATGTGTCAACAACCTCAAGTTGTAGTGCACATAAACCAAGCTTTCTCCCTATTTTTCATTGAGGTTGTTTCTTCTTAAGTAACAACCTTGGTGAAAATTCCATGTAATAAAAGTTAATAAAGGCAAAATAAGACCACAGTTAAGGGACACTTATTCCAAGATGAATGTTGGGCAAAGATATCTTAGTGGGCATCACTGGATGTGTTTATGGCTAAAGGAAATTGGCAAATTCAAAGGCATTAAAAGGAAAAAAAGGCATTTTTGGCACATTTATTTATAAAAACAGGAGAAAAGGAAGGTGAAAGGTCACAGGTTGCATGTGAGGAGGAAATTGAAGCAAAATAATGGAAAATGAAGAAAATAGAGGCCTAATTGATAAAAAGGCTTCTAAGGTTTAGTTTGTAACCTTTTGTTAGTTCAGTTTTGGAGCTCTCTCATTATTCTCTCTCTCTCCCCCTCTCACTCTTGGACACTTAGAGTTTCTTGGAGCACTCTAACCTTGGAGCAAGGAAAGAAAAGCAAGCAAAAGGAAAGGGAGGAAAGAAAGGATCAAGTAGCTTCAACAAAAATACTTGTAGGTAATATATTACATGTGTGATTTCCTAGCTGGTTTTGACATGCATAGTTTTGCATGTTGGTGTATGGTTCTCTTGCTATCAGTGGCATGGTTTTGCCAGGTTATGACAATGGTTTTCAGCCTAGCCTTGCCTTTTCCAAATAGCCATAGTGTGATGGGATTGTTTTCTCAGTTTTGAGCTTTGGAATTGCCAGATGGTTTCAGAATCCGGGGTAGAGGTGGTCTCAGGAAAATCCCAAAGGCCTAGGAATCCCTTGAATGGTTTTGGCGGGATACACAGTAAAGCCTGAGGGAGGAGTTTCGGTTTAGGGCCTAATGATCTAGTGTGGATTGCAGGAAAGGCTGAGAAGCAAGGAGATGGAAAGTCCTCAAGGATAGTGATGGAGTTCAGAGTCATTCCTAGCTCAGTTTGGTTTTATGATCTCGGTGTCGGTTTTGGTGAGATCACGGATTGGTGAGGGTGGAGGTGGTTTAACCTCTGAATTCCCTTGGTTGTTTTTGGATTGGTTTATCCATGAGATCCCACATTCATGCTTGTAATATTGCATGGGGGTGACTGGCTGAAAGAAAGATTTGGTTAAGTGGTACGTGGAAGTCCTGAACCTAGTCGGATTTGCCTATGTTTAATAAAATCTAAGTTCTCTTGCTTTTGTACTTATTAATATGTGGATTTAAGGGTTGTTATCTCACTGTTATTTTCATGGTTTAATGCTAGTTATAAGCATGGCTATATGACTGGTTATTGTCATGGTTATTTCATGTATTCACTTGTAACTAAAAGGATAATGGATGCAAGAGCTAATTGATGTCAAAACAGTGAAGGGAAGAGGGTGGTGATCCTTCTTGTCAAGTCTCATATGATTTATCAATCATTTATGCTTTGTCTTGTATTCATTTCTTGTAGATTGCATTGTAGTCAAGCTTAGTTCTGGAATTAGTTTAGGATTTGTAAGACTTGTTATTATGTAAGTCATGGATTCTGGAAGTGTCATTGAATTTTGGGCAGTGACCTAGGCTCTAGACTCGAAAAAGTGGCTCAAATCTCGGGGACGATGGCATAGCACTAAGCAGATAGTCCCTGGACTTTGGCATGCCATTCTGTGGGAGCATCCAGATCCCTCTGGACACTGGAATGCCCATAGCATGGAAGAGTCTAGGGGTTAATTGGTCAATTAACTTAGTGGGACTCAGGGGCTGGTTACGTGAGAGATTGGGATGGTTCCTGAGGGTCTTGTCGCTGATATGGAAGGTATGCATGGTGTGTTTCCATCGGTTACACTTCCTTTAGGTGACTTAGGAGGTCAAATAATATCATAGTAACTTCTCATCTCATGTTTACCCTGGATGGCCGTTTACTTGGGTAGATGTGAGAGCAGGGCGTTACAAAGTGGTATCAGAGCATGGTTCACCCCTTATACTGGATGGGATGTGTGTTGGTCATGCATTCAAGTCGGTTGCACGTGTGTCAATCATCCTTGTGGTCTATATGCTTGTTGCATATGCATGGTGTTGGTCATGGTTGTAGTGATGTCACCATGTGAAGAGGATGTTGGTGTGATGTGTGTCGTCATGGGTGTATGATTGGTTACATGTTGTTTATGCTTGCGTACCGTCAGTGTACAGTGATATGGTTGTTGTTTTCATGCATGAGGTCATGGTATGTCTCGTTGGTATGGTAATGTATTGATGACTGGACTCTAGTTAGAATGATGGATATATGGTTATATGCTTATGTGTTATATTTCGATATGTTGTCATGATCAACGTTGATAATATTGGTGTCGACAAAATATCGGCGAGGGTCTAGAAAACATCTTATCGGCAAAATATCGACAAATATCGACAAACATAAAAAAATGCATAATATATTCATTTTATCATATTTTTAAACATATAAAGAAATAACAACATGAAATAAACACATTGGCACATAAATATAAGAAAGCACTGATATATATGATTTAGTGGATGTAAAACAAAAATGATACATCAAAGGCAATACCAAATCCTGCTAATCTCTGATAATTGTCCAATCAAGGACTCAAATGTGGAGAACCAATACAAAGTAACATCACATATATTAAAATATCTCATCATCATGAGTTATAAACTTATATGTAGCAAAAAAATAAAATTAGCAGCTATCTATCTAAGACCAGTGCCCTCTCTGTAGCAATTATCTTTATGTCTTTTTCATCAATTGCACCAAGAGATTTTTGTATAACCTCCACACTAGAAACCGTACAAGGGATTACATCATGTTCAGGGAGTCTAGCCAGATGGTTCCCTCCTGACATCTTGGTTCCACACAATTTGCATGATAGGTATGCCTGATTTTTCCCACCATCAAGCTCCCCATATTCCCAAAAGGAGTCCGAGTCCAAGGCTTCTGGCATATTTGTAGTGAACTAATTCAAACCTAGGGCACAAAAAAAAATAATTTGCCATTAAACCCCCCAACACAAAAAATAATAAGTAATAACCACCTCATTTAAAAAAAATAAAATTACTACATTATTTGCAATGTGAATGAAAAATGGAAAGAAGAGGGTGCATAAGAAAGTTGAAAAAAAAATAAAGTTGCTTGTCCAAATATGGAGAAAACCTTTGCATTGGCTCGTGGGCATGGAAATCATAGCAAATGGAAAAAAAAATCAAAATATTGGTAGGCAAAGAGGCAAGCAAGCATAACCCTAAATCTATGAAAAAATCATTAACATAGGGTTTTATAAGAACATACCTGTTAATGGAAGAAATGAAGTTTGTATCATTGTTCTTCAATCTTGGATCCACAAAAAGTTCTTAGTTGGTGGTGATAATGGCAGTTTGATCCTCAATCCCTCCTTGACAACCACCACAATTCTCTCACTTCCTTCTCCAACACTCAGAAACCGAGATGAGGAAAAAAAGGTAAATTTCCCTTGTCTAGCCACGGCCCAACCAACTTGGTGATATTTTATATCGTTGTACGATACTTTGCTGAGATATTGGCGATATCTCAGGAATATCGCGATCTTTTCGGAAGCCAAAATATCGCTATATTTTCTCGGCGATATTTATGATATTTGCCAATATATTGGTGATATTGTCATCACTAGTCATGATTATGTTGTACATGTATCACGTTGATTTGTTGATCACAAGGTATCCTCCTTAAAGTATACTAAGGTACGTTGGTTTATTGTGATTTGGTTTAGCTGACATGATATACCTTGCAGGAAGAATAACAAAGATGACTAGCAAAATGGTAGACTACAGTTCCCGAGACTCTCTATATGGATCGGATGAGCAGTGTGGTGTTGGGCACTCTTCTGATTTGGTAGAAACATTGAGAAGCTTAAAGGCATAAATAAAGAGTTGTAAGGAAGACAATGACATAATCATACAAGCACAAGAGAAATAAGCAGAGGTAAATGTAGTGATACTTTAGAGTTTGTCAGAATTGTAGCGATATGGTCCACTTTGGATCAACCATGAGCAGGAGGAAAGAACTAATGGGGCATATGGCAGCAAGTCTCATGGTGAGTATAGGTTGGATGGAGAGGACATGACCAGAGTGTTGGAAATACTGGGGGGGGTGAATTAGTAATCCTTAGCAATTAGCACTTTTATATCTTTTCAGAGCATTAGTTGTTCAATTATTATTAATGTTTATGCAGTAATAACAATAAATAAAGAACATAGTAGACACAAGAATTTTAGGTGGAAAACCCCCTCCGAGTCAAAAACCACCGAACATTTTCCTAATAAATTCTTTAATCTTCAGCCCCAACTAAAATGAAAGCAACAACTTCCTAGAATTCTAGAAAAGCATTCTTCTCCAGCTCCCACTGGAAGGACGCCCCAACGCCCTGGTTTCTTTAGTAGTCAATTGAATGGATGCCCCAACATCCTAGACCAACCTACCACCCTGAAGTGTTCATAGGCTCCAACCTGTAGGCGACTTCATGCACCAGCCTAACACTTTTATGCCACCCTATAATGACCGAAATGAGGCAAGAGTGTGGATTCTCGTACCAGGGACAATGATCCACATACAATACGATTTACAATGATTTTGACCGAACATCCAATCACACTATGACCTGCAACCCAACCATGATATCATCCCAACAGAGACTCCTATACCTTCCAATAATGCCTTTTCGACTCTAGGCAGATTGACTCTTTTACACCAATGACTATTCCAAGATGACACTTTTACAAATGACTCTTTTACAACTTTACAATGATGACTCTTGGCCTTGACACTTCTTCACAATATACAAATGGCTTTCATGTCTTCAAAGGATGTCTCTTTGTAATGCTTCCTTTGATTTGATACCTTTGCTCTTGAATTCTTGCTTGAAGTTGTACTTGAACCTTCTTCTACCTTCATGCAAAAGTTGCCCGACGAAACCAATCCCAAAACAAAACAAAATACTCTTCAACTTACCTCTGCTTCCAAAACACATGTAAGTGCATAATAATGAATAAATACAAATTAAAACTACAATGTGTTCCTGAAGTGTGCTTGTCACTTTTTTTGTTGACTTGTTGCATCAATAGACAAAGACTCCCACTCTTGATATAGGCCTGGACTCTATGCAAGACTATATCTAAAACTGACCTAAAGATATATACAATGAAAACTATGACAGACACTAGACTTGTGATGGACCAAGTTCTAAGTACAACAACAAACACCATTCTATCAACTATGATAAGACAAGTAGCATGAACTTACAACATCATATAGATCTAGCAGACTTGGTGTAGCATCAAGAATATGTATCATCAAATGTGTAGTATCAAGAATAGGTCATCCAAAATGTGGTATCAGAACTAACTGTGACATACAGAGACATAGAGAGATATAACCGAGACCCTGTACATATTTACATTATCTTGCAAAAACATATGTCAGAGATGATACTCATATTTCAAATGTAAACACTAATCATACATACCTTTCTGTAGGAGACTTACCCTTGACTGTTGATGTGTGGTCCTTACTACAATGATACTTGAATGCATGCTTTTTCTTTCCTTCTAGGAGATCGATATTGAATCTGTTGTATCTATGATATTTCAGATCTACAAGGTCTGAAATTTCGTCCAGTGGCAGCCCTCTAAGCCCTCTTTCCACCCCCACAGCTCGGATCAATATTGGATTCTTTAAGAAAGAGTTATGCCCAATCTTCCATGGTAACCTGATTATAGACTAGTTTAGTAGGGCGAAATTGTACGAAGTTCCGCATCTCACCTTTGCGGCCTTTGGCCCTGAAAACGCTACTCAACAAACTATAGTCCATCCTCTTTCTATGACTATTTATGAAATTTGAATCCAATGCTCAGAGAGAAAGTTATGACAATTTTCCCAACGTCGCCTGTTTGACATGGAATTTGGAAGCCTGCAAAAACCCTAACTTCCTCAAAACATATCTCCGAAAATATAGCAAACCAAGATTTGAAATTTGGTCACAAGGTTTATCAAGATTTCCGCTCAAATGGGTGTTAATTTCCACTTCTTAAGCTTCGCAAAAAATAAATTTATAGCGAAAATTCCACGATGACCTGTTTGAAGCCTCAAAATCCCTACCAGAGGAGGATATAAGAGTCATTATTTATATGAATGTCTTGAGTTGAGAGGGTCCTCAACAAGTGAACGTTGGAGGGATTTTAGGAGCAAAAAATATATTATTAATTATTGACTATTCAATGACCACAACCAATTATGTATGCCATGCCACAACCCCGTAGGGTTTTAGCCCATTAACTGGGGTTATTAACTTCAAACACAAATAACTCTCAAACCGTGAAGAACTGGGAAGCATACCATCTATCAACGGAAACATCTCGACAAGTAGAATCCATCGAGAAGATATTTGACACAAAATAATATGAGTTGTCAAGTCAAAATTCCCTTGCAAGATCGGGGTAGCCCCTGGTGTTGCTTGGGTTGACATCAATGACAACCACTGATCAAAAATCCCCCACTTTGACATTGATGGCAATACAAGTACTCCCCCTGCGATCATGACACCTCTTCTTATTTCCTTCTCTCCCCCTTTGTCATTAATGGCAAAGGGTATCTCCCCCTGACAAACAACCATTTTGCGAACCTATACACACATCCACTCCTCCTTTCTACTCAAGTAGATAAGAGAAAGAGTCTAATGAAAACTTGGGAGAATCCCAAGCTTTTGGCGGATATACTCAAATGTTTCACAAGGTAATGGTTTGGTAAAGATGTCAGCAATTTGTTCCTTTGTGCCAACATATTCAAGCTTGATATTCTTTTCAGGGACTTTCTCTCTAACGAAATGATATTTAATCAGAATGTGCTTTGTTTTGGAATGCATCACAAGATTCTTGGAGATACTGATGGTGCTGGTGTTATCACAAAAGATGGGAATATGCTCATCGAACTTGACTTGAAGATTTTGCAAAGTTTGCTTCATCCAAAGAACTTGAGTATAACAAGTTGTTGCCGCGATATATTCTGCTTCTGCTGTGGATAACGAGATTGAAGACTTCTTTTTACTTAACCATGAAACAAGACAACCATCTAGATAAAATGTTGCTCCACTAGTAACTCTTACAATCATCAACACTTCCTGCCCAATCTGCATTTGTATAACCTTGGATGACCAAATCATTTCCTTTGGGATACCATAGACCATATTCCATTATGCTTTTAAGGTATCGAAAAATTATTTTGACGATAATGATATGAGATTATTTTGGTGCTTCTTGGAATCGTGCTACTTGTCCAACTCCCTACATCACATCTGATCTGGAGGTTGTCACATATAGGAGACTACCAATCATGGATCTATACAACCTGTTGACCACTACGTGTCAACGACCCATAGTAGTACACCCCCTTTTTCGCAAAAGGGATAGCACCTAATCGATGTGTCTGCGTCGTCCACCTATCATCATCAGCCTGATTGTCATGTTATAGTGTAAACCCATTCTGCATGTATGTTATGTAAAGAATCTCAGCAGATCTATGTCATGTATGTAATTGCCTAGGTCAACCTATTTTTCTGGTAGCTATCTACATTCTGGGAGGTTTTTTGTCTCACCGATCTATTCTCAGATGGTCGGCAGAGTTTTCCTTCAGTCTTACCACAAAGTCGGAATGAATTTTGTGACCGAGATCTTAGGTGAGTCCTAGTGTTATAGATCGAGTTTGTGTAAAAGTAATTTGTGAATAATCTTAACTATTTGGTTAGGTTATTTTATTACAAATTTCTTAGTCTGCTAGATTATATTTGTGTCGCAGAAATGGGTAGTCTGTGAGGGTCTATTTCAGATGGGTTTTCCCGCTTGAGATGTAAAAAATGTAAAAGTCATGATGTAAAGTGTCTTGAGGGTTAGAATGATAATTTATCCCCTCATAGGTTAATTAATTAAATTTTATGGCCAAAATTAATTAAAATCATAAGCCAGAAATTTAATTAATTATAGGTCCTAGGTAAATTTAAATTTTCCAAAGGCAAAATTTGTAAAAAATATATTTTAAGAGGTCCAGGGACTAAGGTTAATTGATTATTTTGCTAAATTTTAAGCCTTTGGTACCTGGAGTTAAGTCAAAGTCAAAATTTTGAGGAAATTAATTCAAAAATTTAATTTTTGAATTAATTAAAATGCATTTAGTTGAAAATTTTGAAATTTCCTCAATAATTAAAATTTCGACGGATGAGATTAAAAGAAATTTTTATCCTCATCAACGGTCGAGATTACTTTGACAAGGATCACTCGAACTAGCCATTGGAAGATTTATCTTTAAATAGGAAGTCAGTTGTCAATTGAGATCATTCGATCTTCGAGTCGTGTGCTAAGTGAAAGCTCTCTTGTAATCCTTTTTATGAGCAATAGAGAAAGACATTGGGGCTAATTTCTGCTGGTGTTACTCTTCGTGGAATGCTGTAAGATGTGTTATTTTCATGCATAGATTTCCTTTTAACCATTGATGATAGCTTTCTAAAGAGTGATTTGAGCACAGGTATCTTGCTCAATCACTGGGGTTTGAATGGTAATTTAAGTTTTGAATATAATAGCAGATATCTCTATTAAATCTAAATTTTATTATCGTTTTCTCACCCTATGTTGATAGCTAAACTGAGTTGTGCAGGGAATTCTTGATTTATTTTTTTTAGATCATTGGGCGTTCAGGGAAGTTTTCAGTTGGACCAGCCAACTCCCGATTAGTATTTTTTAAAGAGCCCAACTTGATTTGATCCCAGGCTTATCCTAAGAAATTTTATTGGTGATGCATAAAAGATTTTGGGTGAAGCACCTCCGTTTAAATTAAATTTTCATGTACTAAATTGATAAATTTGGCTTTAAAGAGCCTTAGATTATCAGATTTGGGAGCGGAGTTGGATTCACACTCCCCAGATCCGATATATGTGTTATCCGTGTGCATATATCTATAAATTTTTTGGTTTTTCTAACTTGGGTTTCTGGGTTTTTATTTATTTAACAATGTAAACTTTGAAACGGGAACTATAAACTCAAAATGGGAACTCTAGCCCAAAAACCCCAAAAAAACATCAAAAACAGTGCTAAAAACGAAAATTGTGTATACTGGAACGATGTTTTTTTTTTAGGTGCCAATTTTGAACGTGTTTTAAAAATGGCGGTGACTACGAAATTT
>APFE031000896.1:62138-82323 GCA_000404065.3 Pinus taeda | reverse complement strand
AATCAAGGTGTTCTGACCAACCATTGGTTCAACATGCATAGCTAACTAATTAAACTACCCTTATTGGAAGCAATTCCTCTACTTGTGCAATTAGAAGCATGATCCCCTAAGTGTCACACATGCACTAGAGTTACCACATGATGTTAGATGCAACAACTATCTTATCACTACTATGTGACCATTTCAGAATAATGACTTCAAGGAGACATTACGAAAATCACTAACATCAACACACTATAGTTATCATTTTCCAACTCCTTAAGCATGGTCAGAGGAATAATCACATGCACATCAATCGCTATCTGGTCATCACCAGACTTACCGATTCTTTTCCCTTCTTCATCTGTCCCTATAGCATGGTCTTCTCTCTTCTCCTTGCTTCCTTTTTCCTTTGAAAGCATCTACAATTCGGGAAGGTAGTTAGAGTTTACTAATAACTTCATTAACACATGTAGTCTATTTATGAATATTTTTCACATGTAATTCTACCATGAATGGGTCCTAGAAATGTTACCCACTGAACATGCTTCTACAATTAACTTCACACTAGAATGCAACATGCATAAGAATCTGTCATTCCCATAGTAAAGATAAATTCAACCATCATTAAATCGAGGATCAAAGTATTTTTATCTCACAACTAGTAATGATTAACATAAACACATACCATGCTAGTGAATCTCAAATAATTAAGACATAAGCATACACTATTCATCAAGCATTCTCATGGTGAGTAAAATTAAGAACTCTTCTCATAAAATCGTCATACTCATTCCACGCATGTGACATCAATCAACCGTCACTTGTTTACGAATTGTAATAATCTTAAATCTAATGCAATTAATGCATATAAGTTCTATTGGTTAGTCATGCAATACTAACCAATCTCAACTACCAATCATCTTCAACCATCTATGACAAGACTGAATCAAAAATTAGTTATTACAATCAAGTTGATTCAAGCAGATAAAGTTTTCTACTGCGTGCCAAAATATCCATATCAAATAGCACAGAAATAGACAGTTAAAAATCTGGAAAACCAGGAACAAAACTTACGAGAACTATCTTCTCAGAATGCAATATTGTAAATATAATAACATGCACATATTTTAATTCAAGAGAATTGAGCAAGATACTTATCTTTTTCCTGGCAACCTCCACACCGCATGATCCCGATGTCAAAATTTCTCTTCAATCTTTCTCTTCATTATGCTACACCACCACGAAGCTCGACGAGGGCCTCACAGATGAGAAATCATGTACAGAGGGTCCAAAATGATGGTTGAAGTGCAAAGCATTGCCATAAGTACCAATTATTTCCTCCTCCGGCTCCGTCTTGATATTTTCCTTTGAAGATTTATTCCATGCACCACATCTGGGAAATATTTATGACTGTCTTCAGGTGGACGTTGCGCATGCACTGGCTCTTGCCCCTGCTCGTCTTGCACAGTCTCTTTTTTTTTAAAACACTACATCGTCAAATCCAAGGACATCCCCGTATTTTACATTCATGCATTAACTCATTAAAATTAGTTCATTGCAACATCAATCCTGTTTAATAAATACATCATTGTTATCGCCATATTTGCAAATCAAAAGTGGGTTGTTGATTGTCACTTTCGTCAATGAGTGTTCAATATTGTTCTTAAGTGCGACAAAAGTTTCATTGTCTTTTATCATCATCAGCAATCCAATGTCATGAACATAGTTACGCAACAACTTTATTACTTACTACTCAAAGCAGTTATAAACATGATTCACACATATCATGCCGAAGGTAGTGTACTACACAAATCAATATGTGAATGGTTAAACAAATACCTGAGTTAATGCCACTGGTGGCATACCTCAATTTCTTCTCCGCTTACCAATTCCCAAAGGTGCTAGTACTGAAACCTTTAGCTCTGATACCACTTGTAACATACCCGGGTAACCTCGCATGTAAAAGTAGGGAGTTAGAATTTTTTTATACAAATTACCACAAGTAATTATCCAATTCACAACTTCACAATTCATCATTAACCATTAGATATAATATTCATTAGTACATCAAGTAAATTGCCATAAAAGACAGTAAGTTTCATAACCATTAACCACCACTGTGGTAGTGTAATAACATAAACTGTCTCATGAATCCTTGCATCCATTTCATAATTTGCTTCACCATATTAATTAATCACGTACTAGAACATCATGGTTATCACATCAATTAATGAAACATCATCATCAAGGATTCAACATCAACCAACTCACACAAAAGGCAATCACACCATTGAACATCGATATACCCTGGAAACCCCGTAGGGTGAAAACCAGCAAACGTTTAATTTTATTATTAAACGCTCGTGAGGGTGTTCACCCCTCACTCAATGGCTCATAAGGGATTCCATCCCTTAACCATTGGATTTCATTAGTACATCAAGTAAATTTCGATCAAAGACAGTAAGTTTCATAACCATTGATAACCTTTAACCACCACTGTGGTAGTGTAATATCATAAACTGTCTCATGAATCCTTGCATCCATTTCATACCATAAACATATAATTAATCTCATACTTGTACAATATGATCATGACATCAAATAAAGAACCATCAACACAAGGATTCACATCATCAAACTGACCAAGGCATCACACCATTGAACACCAATTAACCCGGAAACCTGTAGGGTTGAAAACCAGCAAACGTTAATTTTATTATTAAACGCTCGTGAGGTTCACCCCCACTCAATGGCTCATAAGGGATTCCATCCCTTAACCATTTATTGAAATCATTACAAGAATTTCATTTAAGTTGTCACATAACTAGCTAAAAGCTAATACAGTTTCCATGTAATCTTTTACTTACATACCGCCACATACAACATTTCTTGTGGCATGATTGTTCTAGCAATGGACGATCCTGCAACTTTAACTCATCTGCATGGCCCGTTAATCCTTTTCCCGCCACAATTTTAAACATCACTTTTCTTTGGCACCAACCGCCATCGTTTCCTGTCAATGCTTTCGTCAACAAGCTTTGACAACAATATTAGATACCATATTAATGAATCAATAATCAACCTCTAAAAGAGATCTTTTAACATCTACTCATCTGCATGAGCAAGCATAACATACTAATTAACTAGTGCATATCTTCAAGTAAATTATTATTCTACTTTTCACAATGCTTATTCACACTAATGCATATTTCTCTTTAAGAGAACTAATCATTAGTTTTACAAGTCCATGTTCCCCTTTAAAGCATATAACACATTAGTTTACAAGTCCATGTTCTCATTATCAACATTGACATCATGATTACATTTATAAATAATCATATTAACTAGCACTGCATATATTCTTAAAGGGCACAAGCACTAAGGCTTTCCTTTGAAGGGACTAGCTAAAATATCAATTATAATCTTCTGGTTAGCAGTCTATTACTGATACTGTAAGGAAGGTTTTATTGATGAACCGCCGTGTGTATGACTCAGCCAGTTGCGCCTTTGAATATTTAGCATGTATATGAATATTCATCTTGTTGTTAGTTTGTACAGGATAAACATAGCTCTGTTTCCGAGCATATATGGAATTTATGGATTCTCTTTTATTTATGAATACTGAGATTCTTTGTCTACCTTTATGTCTCTGATAAGACCCGGCAAGGTTTATTAATCTATTACTTTTACATGATTTTGCTCTGGAAATAGTGTATGTTTGAGTTTGCCGTTGTAAACCTTAGAGTTAATCTATGAATATTCGTATAGCTGCTCGCTGTAACTGGAATGGATATTATTTAATCGTTCTGTTATTGTTTATGCATATATTGCCCAGTTGCGACCCTTGATGGTCTCGGCGCTGGAAATAATGGCTACGTCTTGACTGTTACTATTCTCATGGTTTTGGGTCTCGACAGTTGTACTTTTCTGTGACCGCTGATATGGTTGCCTGTAAGGTTTTGGCTACAGAATGTAAACATAGTTATAGGATACGAATTCTTTCTTTTCTTCAGGCAGTTTAACTCTAATATTTACATGGTTTTTCCTATATGATTCTAGAATCTTTTCAAGGTTTTCTAACTATTCACAACTTCATATTCTCATTGCTTTTACATTCGAGTAAACTCGTCCCTTACGAGGGTTTTAGATAGTTTTACTGGTTGCTATGGATCATTTGCCATTGTGCGCGGATACTCTGTCTTTCCTTTTGCAGAGAAGAAAATGAATTTTATCTCACCGAGTAATGTCTCGGTTGGTTCGACCACTGTGTGCAGACCATACGCACACTGGTTCCACCGACTCTTGTCATTATATAGTTTTGTAATACTCCATTCATTTATTGTCATTTTCTCTATTTGCTTATTACATCACTGTTATGCATATAATGATTCCTTTCTGCCTCTTTAATATGTGATCCCTTCAATATATGGTATGATTTATGAAGATTGTTTTCTTTGAATTCGAATAATGCTGAGACCAACCGAGTCCGTTCAGTCCTCCACTCAAGTTTATTTAATGATTTAGTCTGTGCATTTAATTTTTTTTCTCTGTCCTGGCAGCAGATACTTATTTCCTTTTAACATGCTAAGACTATTTATCAGGTTATCCTAGATCTTAACTTAGAGTCTGGATAATATTTTCAAGAACATGGATGTGTCCTTAAACATAAAATGGTAACTGTACTTACCTGTACTGCTACGCTTACAGTCTTCTGTACTTCTCCAGAATAGAGAAAATTAATCTGTTGCTTGTTCTCCTCCCAACCATGAGATTAGTCAACCAGACTGAATCTCCCCCCAAGCTCTTTTGCTAGACCACTGTCTTCAGCAAAGATAATGCACCACTTGTGCCTGTGCTATCTGGTCCTTACTGGACTTAGCACCCTCTTTTCTTCTTCAGTGCCTTCTTTTCCCGTGTGTTCCTTAACAACCCGGGTCCTTTTCCTATTCTCTCTTTTCTATGGAAATAGGAAAAACAGTTAGGGTTTTTTCCCTGTTAGCAACTGTTTCTTTTTTTTTAAATCTGGCAACAAAAGAGAATAACTTCCTCATAGAAAGTTATTATGTGTAATTACTCAATTTGTACTCAACTTTTTAATTAATAATATTCAAATCATTTTTCACAAAAAGATAATAATCTCTGTTCCATATTTACCTACAATGGTAAAACAGAAGATTTATTCACATAAATTATCCGGTCATTACATCTCCTCCCCCTGGGACTGGACACCGTCTCGGTGTCTTTCAACCACGAACAGAGCTGGATAAGTTCTTTTCATTAATTCTTCATCCTCCCAAGTGGCCTCCTCAGGTCCAAAATGTCTCCATTGTATCTTAACTTGGGTAATAACTCTTTTCCGCAACTGCACTTCTCTCCGGTCGAGGATGTTCAGAGGTTCGACCAGAACCTCTCCTTCCGGTTCGACCTGCATTACACAATTTCTTAAGTTAGTTTTCCTTTAGCACTAATTCTTAACAAGTTTTATTGTAACAGTAACTCCCACCTGAATATCCTGCCATCGGATTACATGCTTAGGGTCATAGACATATTTCTTTAGTACTGAAACATGGAACACATTGTGGACCCGAATGTGACTTGGCAGGGCAAGCTGGTAAGCCACTGGTCCAATCCTGGCCAAGACTTGGAAGGGTCCACAGTATCGGGGTGCCAATTTGGCACACCCACTCCACTGTAAGGTACTTCTTTTAGCCTGAATTCTGATATAAACATGGTCCCCAACTTGGTACTCCTTGAACCTTCTTTTCCGATCAGCAAAATGTTTATGTCTATCTTGAGCAGCTTTCAAATTAACGCGCACTCTTTTCACCATATCTTCCATTTCCTTAAGCA
Source organism: Pinus taeda (assembly GCA_000404065.3). NCBI lineage: Eukaryota > Viridiplantae > Streptophyta > Pinopsida > Pinales > Pinaceae > Pinus > Pinus taeda. The sequence goes on along the minus strand of APFE031000896.1, from coordinate 76,491 downwards.
TCTCAGGTCCTAGACTCAGTTTATCTTCGGGTCCTCCCCAGCGAGAGGGTGTACGGCATTTTCGGCCATACATGACCTCAAATGGACTCATTTGCGTAGAGGTGTGATACCCATTGTTATACGCGAATTCCACCAGATGTAAATACTCTTCCCACAACGTGGGTTGCTGCATGGCATAAGCCCTTAACATGTACTCCACCACTTGGTTCACTCGTTCCGTTTGTCCATCATTCTGAGGATGGTATGCTGTGCTTAAGTTTAATTGGGTTCCTAAATCAGCGAATAGTGTTTTCCAAAAAGCTGATGTGAACTTCACATCATGATCGGAAATTATCGTTTTTGGAAGCCCATGTAACTTGAACACATTCTGCATAAAAATATGAGCAATCTGTGCATCTTTATACGTGGATTGTATAGGTATAAAATGTGCAGCTTTACTCAACTTGTCTACTACCACTATAATGGAATCATTGTTTCTTTTTATCTTAGGCAATCCTGTGATAAAATCCATGGAAATGATCTCCCATTTCCATTCTGGGATAGGTAATGGTTGTAACAATCCTGCTGGATGCTGGTGCTCCGCTTTAATCTGCTAGCACTCTAAACATCGTGCCAAGTACTCGGCAATGTTCTTCTTCATTCCTGGCCAAAAGTAATCTTTTCGGATTGCAGTAATCATTTTTTGATACCCCGGGTGCCTTGCATAATGACTGATATGGAATTCATCCATAATCAGATTTTTAATTCTGTCTTGGTTGGGTACATATAGCCTTTGCTTGAAATATATCATCCCAACATCATCTAACTCATATTCTGGTTGGCTTTTCGCGTTGGCGGATTGCTGTATTTGCAGTTTTAGTTGCTAATACTCAGTATCTTGGTCTGAAGCTTCCTTTATCATCTCCAAAAAGGGACTCTTCCACCCACTAATGGAAATTTCATACAAATGTTGTATTTTCCGACTTAAGGCATCTGCCACTCGGTTTTATTTTCCTTGTAGATGTTTTATCTCAAAATCAAAGCCGCTTAGGAAGTCCACCCACCGTGCTTGTCTAGCATTTAAGGTGGGCTGGCTGAAATAGTTGGTTAAACTATGATGGTCGGTAAGCAGCAAGAATTTCCTGCCCACAAGATAATGCCGCCACATTTTTAAGGCATGAATGACGGTAACCAATTCCAAATCATAAGCAGAGTATTTCTGTTCATGCTCCTTTAATTTTCGAGACTCGTATGCAATCACCTTGCCTTCTTGCATTAAAACTCCACCTACTCCTTCTTTGCTTGCGTCCGTACATACCACATAATCCTTATCAAGATCAACTATACTCAAAATAGGTGTTGTGGTGAGTAGGTGTTTCAATCGTTCAAAACTTTTCTGGCAGCTTGGGGTCCAATGAAATGCTTTTCCCTTTTTCTACAATGAAGTAATGGGAAAAGATACTTTAGAAAAGCCTTCTACAAACCTCCTATAATATCCAGCCAATCCCATGAAGGATCGAACATCTGCCACATCTTTTGGTACAAGCCACTCCATTATGGCCTTTATCTTCTCCGGTTCCACTGCGATCCCATCCTTTGTAATTACATGACCCAAGTATTGGATTTCTTCTTTAAAGAAATCACACTTACTAAACTTTGCGTATAGCTGATGTTCTCGAAGGGTCTCTAACACCATTCTAAGATGTTCATGATGTTCTTCCATGGTGCGAGAATATATTAATATATCATCAATAAATATCAGCACAAATCTGTCCAAATAACGATGGAAAATGCTGTTCATTAAACACATGAAAGTTGCAGGGGCGTTGGTTAGTCCGAACGGCAAGACCACAAATTCGTAATGACCATACCTTGTTCTAAAAGTTGTTTTAGCGATATCTTCTTCTTTAATTCGGATCTGATGGTAGCATGATCGCAGATCAATCTTAGAGAACACTGTCGCACCTTTCACTTGATCAAATAGTTCATCGATCTGAGGTAAAGGATATTTATTCTTGATGGTCAACTTATTTAACTTTCGGTAATCAATGCACATCCGGAGGTTTCCGTCATTTTTCTTGACAAAATAGTACTGGGGCTCCCCATGGGGACACGCTAGGACATATGTAATCTTTATCTAGTAATTCCTGCAACTGCATTTTTAATTTTGTCAGTTTGGGTACACTCATTCTATAGGGTGCCCGTGACACTGGTGCTGCTCCCGGAACCAACTCAATGGTAAAATCTATGTTTCTTCTTGGTGGTAATCCAGGGATTTCTTCCGAGAACACATCTGTGAATTCTTGGATTACAGGGATATTGTTCAGAATAGCTGTTTTATCCTTAGAATCTGCATAACCCACCTGGATGGCATAGACCTGGCACCCTTTCCGAATACATTTTACGAGCTGGTTTGCGGTTATTGGTCGAACCTGCACGGGTCTTTTAATTCCTTGCATTTATTTTCTGGTTCCATGGTGATCTCTAAAGTAGATAATCTTGGTCTTACAATCAACTAATGACCAGTGTTTTTCCAGCCAGTCCATACCAATTAGAATATCATAGGAGCCAAGGGGAAGCACGTTTAAGTCAGCCATTACTGGCTGTCCTGCTATAGTGAAGGAGCAGTCATTAACTTTAGCCGTCACTCGCCTTTTGGCTCCTGTAGCTAATTGTACCAGCCATGGGTTTTTAAACTTAACAAATTGTAAATTACAACGTTCCACCACTTTTGGGCTTACATAACTTAGTGTAGCCCCGGGGTCAATTAAAACAGATATAGTAAGGTCTGAGATTTTACCTTCGAATTCGACCATGGTTGGCTGGTATTCCGCCTGACGGTCTTCCAAAGCCGCATTAATCCTGGGTACACTGCGTCCTACTTCGCTGACTGTTGAGGCTTCGTGAATTTGGGATAACTGTTCAGTCCCCTTTCGCTGTGGACAGTTTTTAATGTAATGGGGTCCCCCACAACCCCAACATTGCACTGAGGGTCTTACTGTCCCTTCACTATCCAACCATGCATGCTGTAGGCTGACTTTAGACTCATTTGTAGGCCTAAATTTGGACGTAGTTCTTGCTGTAGTTCTGCTGTTTAGTCCCTTGCCATTTCCCTTACTTCCACTGCTGCGATTCCCTTTTTTATTTCCGATTGACTTAAAGCTCTTTTTCTCATTCCATTTTCTGCCAGCTGCTTCCCCTCTTTGTTTGCTTTGTTGATAACAGATTCTGGCCTTACGGATTACCTCGTCCATTGATTTTGGATTGTCAAATTCAATCCTTTCTCGCATTTATGGCGGTAAGCTGCTAACAAATCGTTGTACCTTTTCTTTTCCCTCCCTTATATATGGCACATAGCGGAGTAAGGAAGTAAAACGGGGGATGAATTTGTCCATAGTCTGCTGCCCCAATCGCAGATCATGGAACTCTCTTGCCTTTTCATCGTAGAAGCGTTCAGTTAAATACCTCTCCTTAAAATATCTTTGAAAGTTATCCCAAGTAATGGTCTGCTTAGTAACTCCTTTTACGATCTTCACTTCCTCCCAGCATAAGGTGGCCTTTCCTTGTAGTTGAAAAATAGCCAATCGTGCTTTAAGATTGTGGTCATATTCATAGAGCTGAAAATACTTATCATGTTGACTAACCATGCTTCAGCTGCTTCTTCTTGTTCTCTATCAAAATGTGGTGGTTTAATTTTGCGGAATTCCCCTTGCAGTTCCACCCTTTGTCTTTTCGAAGTTTGTTGTTTAAATACATTATCGGAATGTTCCTCTTGTTCCTCTGATCTTTCAGGGGGTATATGGTGGTTCTGTTCTTCGGACATCCTCTGCTGCTCCGTGCTAGGATTAACTGGTGGTTGATTCTGTCTATCAGACAAACTCTTCAGAATTCTTTCTTGTTCCATCGTTAGTCGAGCATTGTCTTCCCGTAGTCTCGCCATCTCGTTTTTAAGTTCCTGTACTGTTTCTAGAATGGCTTGATTTGTAACTCTGGCCTCTTCCCCAAGTTGTACCCACAGTTCAGGATTATTTTCGGGGCCAGGTGCCCCCTGTCCCATCACAAGTTTTCGAGTTGTATTATCTGCTCTCCTCATGCTGCAGTTTCCGAAACTCCTGATCCTGTACTTCATAAAAAAAAAATTGAAAGGGTAATGATGAGGAAGATTTATATTTTTTTACAATGTCTCTACATGTCATTTCTATCATTACCTAGAGGCCTCAGTTCTGTAACTGGGCTCTGATACCATATAGCACAGGCACAAGTGGTGCATTATCTCTGATACCACATGTCACAGTCCCAAATACAAATACTTACTTATACACCAGGAAAAAAAAAAATTTATTATCTTTACACATATTAAATGGTAAATTGTTAACCTCTCGTTCATAATAGGGTCAATAATATATCCATACGTATGGTAATACTATACCGCTACGAACTATGATGGATTTTATATATATGAATACATTATTGTTTAATTCGACGTAGGAATTGATGGTGTCCAGCACCCCTACGTAGCCATCGTATACTTAACACAATTGAATCTTTAATGCTCCTTAACGGAGAGGTGGACAGCTGGACCTGCCTCGAGATTTTCCACCCGACCTGGATATCAATCTCAGAAACTGGTAGAGGAATTGAATGCTGCAGTCCGGCCTCAATCTCCTCGGGATCACTGATGAGATCCACGGCGGTGATTCCAAATTCTTGATCGAACGGATATGGTTCGATTGCCAACTATATAGTGGCTTTTAGGGTTATGGTGTTTATATCTTTCGAGAGATTGTTTTTCCGAGGTTCTATTCACTACCACCGACTATGGCCATTCGCCTTCAGATGTTCGCCGCAGGCTTCAATGCTGGAGCTCTGGTTTTGCCTTTGTGCCCAGGAGGTAGTGAATACTCTCGGTGCTCCGCCCTGAACCCAAATCATTTACAGGTATTCTTTTTTTCTTGTTCCATTATTTTGAATAAGGAATTTACAGAGTTCTGAGAATTTGTTTTCCGACGCTTATCTACTCATCCATGATGGTTATTTGACAGGGGGTTCGATGGGTTCGCCGCGGCCAGTGATTGACCTCCAAAGAACTGTCTCACAGGTAAGCTTGCGACCCTTAGCGTAGGATTTAAATATATAGCTGATGCCGAAAGCAAACGTTAATTCCTCACCTTTACTGTCAGCTGATTTTTACTGCTTTCTGTTGGAAAGTTGAGTCGTTATGGCTTCGCTTGTCTGAGGGCGCCATCCATAGCTCGAAGCCAGGATTCTTCCCTTACAGGTCCTCAAGGCTGCAGCGATACTTTCGCGCCTTGAGCGGGACTCCTAGATTTATGTTACTAAAATCTAAGTGTATTTGTCACGATGATTGGACTTCTGGTTAGCAGTCTATTACTGATACTGTAAGGAAGGTTTTATTGATGAACCGTTGTGTTTATGACTTAGCCGGTTGCGCCTTTGAATATTTAGCATGTATATGAATATTCATCTTGTTGTTAGTTTGTATAGAATAAACATAGCTCTGTTTCCAAGCATATATGGAATTTATGGATTCTCTTTTATGTATGAATACTGAGATTCTTTGTCTACCTTTATGTCTCTGATAAGACCCGGCAAGGTTTATTAATCTATTACTTTTACATGATTTTGCTCTGGAAATAGTGTATGTTTGAGTTTTCCGTTGTAAACCTTAGAGTTAATCTATGAATATTCGTATAGTTGCTCGCTGTAACTGGAATGGATATTATTTAATCGTTCTGTTATTGTTTATGCATATACTGCCCAGTTGCGACCCTTGATGGTCTCGGCGCCAGAAATAATGGCTACGTCTTGACTGTTACTATTCTCATGGTTTTGGGTCTCGACAGTTGTACTTTTCTTTGACCGCTGATATGGTTGCCTGTAAGGTTTTGGCTACAGAATGTAAACATAGTTATAGGATACAAATTCTTTCTTTTCTTCAGGTAGTTTAACTCTAATATTTACATGGTTTTTCCTATATGATTCTAGAATCTTTTCAAGGTTTTCTAACTATTCACAACTTCATATTCTCATTGCTTTTACATTCAAGTAAACTCGTCCCTTACGAGGGTTTTAGATAGTTTTACTGGTTGCTATGGATCATTTGCCATTGTGCGCGGATACTCTGTCTTTTCTTTTGCAGAGAAGAATATGAATTTTATCTCACCGAGTAATGTCTCGGTTTGTTTGACCACTGTGTGCAGACCATACGCACACTGGTTCCACTGACTCTTGTCATTATATAGTTTTGTACTACTCCATTCATTTATTGTCATTTTCTCTATTTGCTTATTACATCACTGTTATGCATATAATGATTCCTTTCTGCCTCTTTAATATGTGATCCCTTCAATATATGGTATGATTTATGAAGATTGTTTTCTTTGAATTCGAATAATGCTGAGACCAACCGAGTCTGTTCAGTCCTCCACTCAGGTTTATTTAATGATTTAGTCTATGCATTTAATTTGTTTTCTGTGTCCTGGCAGCAGATACTTATTTCCTTTTAACATGCTAAGACTATTTATCAGGTTATCCTAGATCTTAACTTACAGTCTGGATAATATTTCAAGAACATGGATGTGTCCTTAAACATAAAATGGTAACTGTACTTACCTGTACTGCTACGCTTACAGTCTTCTGTACTTCTCCAGAATAGAGAAAATTAATCTGTTGCTTGTTCTCCTCCGAACCATGAGATTAGTCAACCAGACTGAATCTCCCCCCAAGCTCTTTTTCTAGACCACTATCTTCAGCAAAGATAATGCACCACTTGTGCCTGTGCTATCTGGTCCTTACCAGACTTAGCACCCTCTTTTGTTCTTCAATGCCTTCTTTTCCCGTTTGTTCCTTAACAACCCGGGTCCTTTTCCTTTTCTCTCTTTTCTATGGAAATAGGAAAAACAGTTAGGGTTTTTTCCCTATTAACAACAGTTTCTTTTTTTTTTTAATCTGGCAAGAAAAGAGAATAACTTCCTCATAGAAAGTTATTATGTGTAATTACTCAATTTGTACTCAACTTTTGAATTAATAATATTAAAATCATTTTTCACAAAAAGATAATAATCTCTGTTCCATATTTACCTACAATGGTAAAACAGAAGATTTATTCACATAAAATCCGGTCATTACATCTCCTCCCCCTGAGATTGGACACCGTCTCGGTGTATTTCAACCACGAACAGAGCTGGATAAGTTCTTTTCATTAATTCTTCATCCTCCCAAGTGGCCTCCTCAGGTCCAAAATGTCGCCATTGTATCTTAACTTGGGTAATAACTCGTTTCCGTAGCTGCACTTCTCTCCGGTCGAGGATGTTCAGAGGTTCGACCAGAACCTCTCCTTCCAGTTCGACCTGCATTGCACAATTTCTTAAGTTAGTTTTCCTTCAGCACTAATTCTTAACAAGTTTTATTGTAACAGTAACTCCCACCTGAATATCCTGCCATCGGATTACATGCTTAGGGTCATAGACATATTTCTTTAGTACTGAAACATGGAACACGTTGTGGACCCGAATGTGACTTGGCAGGGCAAGCTGGTAAGCTACTGGTCCAATCCTGGCCAAGACTTGGAAGGGTCCACAGTATTGGGGTGCCAATTTGGCACACCCACTCCATTGTAAGGTACTTCTTTTAGCCTAAATTCTGATATAAACATGGTCCCCAACTTGGTACTCCTTGAACCTTCTTTTCTGATCAGCAAAATTTTTCTGTCTATCTTGAGCAGCTTTCAAATTAACGCGCACTCTTTTCACCATATCTTCCATTTCCTTAAGCATCTCAAGTCCTAGACTCAGTTTATCTTCGGGTCCTCCCCAGCTAGAGGGTGTACGGCATTTTCGGCCATACATGACCTCAAATGGACTCATTTGCGTAGAGGTGTGATACCCATTGTTATACGCGAATTCCACCAGATGTAAATACTCTTCCCACAGTGTGGGTTGCTACATGACATAAGCCCTTAACATGTCCTCCACCACTTGGTTCACTCGTTCCGTTTGTCCATCAGTCTGAGGATGGTATGCTGTGCTGAAGTTTAATTGGGTTCCTAAATCAGCGAATAGTGTTTTCCAAAAAGCTGATGTGAACTTCACATCACGATTGGAAATTATCGTTTTTGGAAGCCCATGTAACTTGAACACATTCTGCATAAAAATATGAGCAATCTGTGCAGCTTTATACGTGGATTGTTAGGTATAAAATGTGCATCTTTACTCAACTTGCCTACTACCACCATAATGGAATCATTGTTTCTTTTTGTCTTAGGCAATCCTGTGATAAAATCCATGGAAATTATCTCCCATTTCCATTCTGGGATAGGTAATGGTTGTAACAATCCTGCTGGATGTTGATGCTCCGCTTTAATCTCTTGGCACTCTAAACATCGTGCCAAGTACTCGGCAATGTTCTTCTTCATTCCTGGCCAAAAGTAATCTTTTCAAATTGCAGTAATCATTTTTTGATACCCCGGGTGCCCTGCATAATGACTGATATGGAATTCATCCATCATCAGATTTTTAATTCTGTCTTGGTTGGGTACATATAACCTTTGCTTGAAATATATCATCCCAGCATCATCTAACTCATATTCTGGTTGGCTTTTCGCGTTGGCGGATTGCTGTATTTGCAGTTTTAGTTGCTGATACTCAGTATCTTGGTCTGAAGCTTCCTTTATCATCTCCAAACAGGGACTCTTCCACCCACTATTGGAAATTTCATACAAATGTTGTATTTTCCGACTTAAGGCATCTTCCACTCGGTTTTCTTTTCCTTGTAGATGTTTTATCTCAAAATCAAAGCCGCTTAGGAAGTCCACCCACCGTGCTTGTCTAGGGTTTAAGGTGGGCTGGCTGAAATAGTTGGTTAAACTATGATGGTCGGTAAGCAGCAAGAATTTCTTGCCCACAAGATAATGCGACCACATTTTTAAGGCATGAATGACGCCAGCCAATTCCAAATCATAAGCAGAGTATTTCTGTTCATTCTCCTTTAATTTTCGAGACTCGTATGCAATCACCTTGCCTTCTTGCATTAAAAGTCCACCTACTCCTTCTTTACTTGCATCCGTACATACCACATAATCCTTATCAGGATCGGCTATACTCAAAATAGGTGCTGTGGTGAGTAGGTGTTTCAATCGTTCAAAACTTTTCTGGCAGCTTGGGGTCCAATGAAATGATTTTCCCTTTTTCTGCAATGAAGTAATGGGAAAAGCTACTTTAGAAAAGCCTTCTACAAACCTCCTACAATATCCAGCCAATCCCATGAAGGATCGAACATCTTCCACATCTTTTGGTACAGGCCACTCCATTATGGCCTTTATCTTCTCCGGGTTCACTACGATCCCATCCTTTGTAATTACATGACCCAAGTATTGGATTTCTTCTTTAAAGAAATCACACTTACTAAACTTTGCGTATAGATGATGTTCTCGAAGGGTCTGTAACACCATTCTGAGATGTTCATGATGTTCTTCCATGGTGCGAGAATATATTAATATATCATCAATAAATATCAGCACAAATCTGTCCAAATAACGATGGAAAATGATGTTCATTAAACACATGAAAGTTGCAGGGGCGTTGGTTAGTCCGAACGGCAAGACCACAAATTCGTAATGACCATACCTTGTTCTAAAAGTTGTTTTAGCGATATCTTCTTCTCTAATTCACATCTGATGGTAGCCTGATCGCAGATCAATCTTAGAGAACATTGTCGCACCTTTCACTTGATCAAATAGTTCATCGATCCGAGGTATAGGATATTTATTCTTGATGGTCAACTTATTTAACTGTCGGTAATCAATGCACATCCGGAGGGTTCCGTCCTTTTTCTTGACAAATAGTACTGGGGCTCCCCATGGGGACACGCTAGGACGTATGTAATCTTTATCTAGTAATTCCTGCAACTGCATTTTTAATTCTGTCAGATCGGGTACACTCATTCTATAGGGTGCCCGTGACACTAGTGCTGCTCCCGGAACCAACTCAATGGTAAAATCTATGTTTCTTCTTGGTGGTAATCCAGGGATTTCTTTCGGGAACACATCTGTGAGATCTTGGATTACAGGGAAATTGTTCAGAATAGTTGTTTTATCCTTAGAATCTGCATAACCCACCTGGATGGCATAGACCTGGCACCCTTTCCGAATACATTTTACGAGCTGGTTTGCGGTTATTGGTCGAATCTGCACGGGTCTTTTAATTCCTTGCATTTCTTTTCTGGTTCCATGGTGATCTCTAAAGTAGATAATCTTGGTTTTACAATCAACTAATGACCAGTGCTTTTCTAGCCAGTCCATACCAATTAGAATATCATAGGATCCAAGGGGAATCACGATTAAGTCAGCCATTACTGGCTGTCCTGCTATAGAGAAGGAGCAGTCATTAACTTTAGCTGTCACTCGCCTTTTGGCTCCTATAGCTAATTGTACCAGCCATGGGTTTTTAAACTTAATAGATTGTAAATTACAACGTTCCACCACTTTTGGGCTTACATAACTTAGTGTAGCCCCGGGGTCAATTAAAACAGATATAGTAAGGTCTGAGATTTTACCTTCGAATTCGACCATGGTTGGCTGGTATTCCGCCTTACGGTCTTCCAAATCTGCATTAATCCTGGGTACACTGCGTCCTACTTTGCCGACTGTTGAGGCTTCGTGACTTTGGGATAACTGTTCAGTCCCCTTTCACTGTGGACAGTTTTTAATGTAATGGGGTCCCCCACAACCCCAGCATTGCACTGGGGGTCTTACTGTCCCTTCACTGTCCAACCGTGCATTCTGTTCGCTGACTTTAAACTCATTTGTAGGCCTAAATTTGGACGTAGTTCTTGCTGTAGTTCTGCTGTTTAGTCCCTTGCCATTTCCCTTACTTCCACTGCTGCGATTCCCTTTGTTATTTCCGATTGACTTAAAACTCTTTTTCTCATTCCATTTTCTGCCAGCAGCTTCCCCTCTTTGTTTTCTTTGTTGATAACAGATTCTGGCCTTACGGATTACCTCGTCCATTGATTTTGGATTGTCAAATTCAATCCTTTCTCGCGTGTATGGCGGTAAGCTGCTAACAAATCGTTGTACCTTTGCTTTTTCCTCCCTTATATATGGCAGATAGCGGAGTAAGGAAGTAAAACGGGTGATGAATTCGTCCATAGTCTGCTGCCCCAATCGCAGATCATGGAACTCTCTTGCCTTTTCATCGTAGAAGCGTTCAGTTAAATACCTCTCCTTAAAATATCTTTGAAAGTTATCCCAAGTAATGGTCTGCTTAGTAACTCATTTTACGATCTTCACTTCCTCCCACCATAAGGTGGCCTTTCCCTGTAGTTGAAAAATAGCCAATCGTGCTTTAAGATTGTGGTCATATTCATATATTTGAAAATACTTATTCATGTTGATTAACCATGCTTCAGCTGCTTCTTCTTGTTCTCCATCAAAATGTGGTGGTTTAATTTTGCGGAATTCCCCTTGCAGTTCCACCCTTTGTCTTTTCGAAGTTTGTTGTTCAAATACATTATTGGAACGTTCCTCTTGTTCCTCCGATCTTTCAAGGGGTATATGGTGGTTTTGTTCTTCAGACATCCTCTGCTGTTCCGTGCTAGGATTAACTGATGGTTGATTATGTCTATCAGACAAACTCTTCCGAATTCTTTCTTGTTCCATCTTTAGTCGAGCATTGTCTTCCTGTAGTCTCGCCATCTCATTTTTAAGTTCCTGTACCGTTTCCAGAATGGCTTGATTTGTAACTCTGGCCTCTTCCCCAAGTTGTACCCACAGTTCAGGATTATTTTCGGGGCCAGGTGCCCCCTGTCCCATCACAGGTCGTCGAGTTGTATTATCTGCTCTCCTCATGTTGCAGTTTCCGAAACTCCTGATCCTGTACTTCACCAAAAAAAATTGAAAGGGTAATGATGAGGAAGATTTATATTTTTTTACAATGTCTCTACATGTCATTTCTATCTTTAGCCATAGGCCTCAATTCTGTAACTGGGCTCTGATAATTTCCGATCGTGATGTGAAGTTCACATCAGCTTTTTGGAAAACACTATTCGCTAATTTAGGAACCCAATTAAACTTCAGCACAACATACCATCCTCAGACTGATGGACAAACGGAACGAGTGAACCAAGTGGTGGAGGACATGTTAAGGGCTTATGTCATGCAGAAACCCACGCTGTGGGAGTATTTACATCTGGTGGAATTTGCGTATAACAATGGGTATCACACCTCTATGCAAATGAGTCCATTTGAGGTCATGTATGGCCAAAAATGCCGTACACCCTCTAGCTAGGGAGGACCCGAAGAAACATTCCAAGAGGAAATTTGAGCGTGAAACATTCAAAGATGATCTACGTGAGAGGGATATGCTACGTCTTGCCGGAAGTCACAGTAACTATGGAGTGCACAAGAATTGCGGCAATGGCAGCCTTAACCTGACCTCCTTGCAGAAAGGCTTCCGCCTAGCTATGAGAACCCTCCCGACCGCTGCATGCCTCGCTTTTCTTTCAAAGGATCGGTTTCCGATGAAGCACTGTCACCACTACCCTAAAAAAAGGAATGTTGTCCCCTTTCATAACATAGGAACAAGCATCTGTACCCTTTCCCAACCGAAAAGGAAAATTTCGGTCGAAGTTTATCTCCCACACTGTTAACTCAATTAATTTGAGTTTGCCGTTGTAAACCTTAGAGTTAATCTATGAATATTCGTATAGCTGCTCGCTGTAACTGGAATGGATATTATTTAATCGTTCTGTTATTGTTTATGCATATACTGCGCAGTTGCGACCCTTGATGGTCTCGGCGCCGGAAATAATGGCTACGTCTTGACAGTTACTATTCTCATGGTTTTGGGTCTCGACAGTTGTACTTTTCTGTGACCACTGATATGGTTGCCTGTAAGGTTTTGGCTACAGAATGTAAACATAGTTATAGGATACAAATTTTTTCTTTTGTTCAGGCAATTTAACTCTAATATTTACATGGTTTTTCCTATATGATTCTGGTTTTTCCTATATGATTTGGGTTCAGGGTGGAGCGCCGAGAGTATTCACTACCTCCTAGGCAAAAAGACAAAACCAGAGCTCCAGCATTGAAGCCTGCAGCGAACATCTGAAGGCGGATGGCCATAGTCGGTGGTAGTGAATAACACCTCGGAAAAACAATCTCTCGAAACATATAAACACCATAACCCTAAAAGCCATTGTATAGTTGGCAATCGAACCATAGCCGTTCGATCAAGAATTTGGAATCACCGCCGTGGATCTCATCAGTGATCCTGAGGAGATCGAGGTCGGACTACAGCATTCAATTCCTCTACCAATTTCTGAGATTGATATCCGGGTCGGGTGGAAAATCTCGAGGCAGGTCCAGCTGTCCACCTCTCCGTTAAGGAGCATTAAAGATTCAATTGTGCTACTTTCAACCACGAACAGAGCTGGATAAGTTCTTTTCATTAATTCTTCATCCTCCCAAGTGGCCTCCTTAGGTCCAAAATGTCGCCATTGTATCTTAACTTGGGTAATAACTCATTTCCGCAGCTGCACTTCTCTCCAGTCGAGGATGTTCACAGGTTCGACCAGAACCTGTCCTTCCGGTTTGACCTGCATTGCACAATTTCTTAAGTTAGTTTTCCTTCAGCACTAATTCTTAACAAGTTTTATTGTAACAGTAACTCCCACCTAAATATCCTGCCATCGGAATACATGCTTAGGGTCATAGACATATTTCTTTAATGCTGAACGCTTCTACGATGAAAAGGCAAGAGAGTTCCATGATCTGCGATTAGGGCAGCAGACTATGGACAAATTTATCACCCATTTTACTTCCTTACTCCGCTATGTGCCATATATAAGGGAGGAAAAAGCAAAGGTACAACGATTCTGCCCTTATAGGTCCTCAAGGCTGCAGCGATACTTTCGCGCCTTGAACGGGACTCCTAGATTTATGTTACTAAACTCTAAGTGTATTTGTCACGATGATTGGACTTCTAGTTAGCAGTCTATTACTGATACTGTAAGGAAGGTTTTATTGACGAACCGCTGTGTTTATGACTCAGCCGGTTGCGCCTTTGAATATTTAGCATGTATATGAATATTCATCTTGCTGTTAGTTGGTACAGGGTTTTGTGTTAGCTTTCTTTAGAAAGGATATATATTCACATGCAGGAAAAGACTACAGGTTGTGTGAGAATGCTTTATTTATTCGCATGCATCAAAAGTGATAGCTAAGGGACTAGTTCTTTTGACAACGTTTATGTAAATTTTCATGCAAGAAGATTATAACTGATATTTAGTTGTCCCTCAAAGGAAAGCCTTAGTGCTTGTGCCCTTTAAGAATATGTGCAGTGCTAGTTAATATGAT